>JAPYZJ010005992.1:0-14753 GCA_030522765.1 Ophioninae sp. B BG-2022a | reverse complement strand
TTTCAAAAGGGTTCTCACAACAGCCACTGCACGAAAAATTCTCAAATGTCCTGATGTCTACCATTACAAACGAGTTTCCTCATATAATTTACAAAAATGCACCTAAATGAAAATTTCAAGCAGATAATGAAAGAACAGCTTTGTGTGTGTGATTTCCATTGGTTGTATATAGGGGTTAGAAAAAGTCCTCACAATCGCCATTTGTCAAATATATATATATATATATATATATATATTTATATGAAGAATGTATGTAACTTATGTATTCCGAAGCAAGGATGCGCTGGTGCCCCTGATGGATAGGCAACCCGCTTGGCACCGAAGTCGAGTGTGTTCGCGTAATAGAATGCGCTGAATAAAAGCTCCGAAGAAAGAATAAAAAAGGAATGGCGGACTATGAAAAGCCATCGTGTAGCTGCATTATCTAAAGTGGTAGCGAGCCAAAGCTGCAAAGTAATATTGACCGGAGTTTTATGTCCATAATCGAAAGCATGCAAAAACGTAACCTCGAAAGTTAATAGAGTATAACTTGTCGATTAGTGGATGATTTATATTTTTTATTATTATTATGGTAAATACTTTTAGTAGTTTTGTTTCCATTGTCCGATTAACACATTGATACATTCGTTTTTGGGTTTAATGGCGAACAAAGGGGTTTCGATAATATTGTGGTATAAAATATATAAATTTTATATTTATGTTTTTGATGTATTTTTTAATTGGTTTATTTATTGATTGAGACGGGAAGGAGTGATTAGAGCTGTTTGATTGCTGAAATTGTTTATGGAATGATAAATGTTCGATCAATTTGGAGAGAAAATAGAAAATATTCATTTTTTGTTGGTTTGCTTTCCAATGAATTGAAACAAATATAGCTTGTATTCTTAAAATAGATTTCAAAACATCACATATATTTCAATGAAGTTCTCTTTAAAATAATGTATTTTAAAATCATTTTTCAGGAATAACGTTTTTTCAATTAAATTTGCTTTAATTTTCGAATTTTGATCTGGCATTCAAATACTACTAGTTCAAAATGTATAATTCCAAATTCGATTCTGTAAAGGTGCGTGTTTCTTATCCGGTTTTCTACAATTGTGCTTATTTATTAATAAATTTAAGAAAACGTTTTTTGAAATCGGTTTTCAATGAAGTTTTGCCTTCTTTTATTCCGTAAATTACGTGCAAGGAATGACAAATTGAGAAAAAGAAATAGAGAAAGAGGCGGAGAGCGAAAGGACAGGGAGCGAAGGACAGGAAGAGAGAGGAACAGAAATGATCTCAGCGTGTACCGCAGGGAGAACACTTCTGTCGTGGATTATTCACGCGTATCGGATATCTCGTCGATTTACGAGCGAACTGGTTTTCCTATTCTCCACTGGGATGTGCACATGTGTAGCCGGGTCCACTGGACAAGATGTACAATCTAATACATCAGGGTATTACAGTACACAGCACAAAACCATCTAGTTGTCCGTACAGCAGTGAGTCGATGGAATTTTCGCCAAAGGCACGTCGAATTTGTTTGCATTTTTTTTCAACCTGTCCAAAAGTCTATCAGATTATTATAATAATCTTCAATTGATATTTTATTTGTTTTTTTTAATTGTTAACGGAATTACTTCTAATAATTCTATTATGAGCCTTCTTTCATGAATTTTTTAATCATTTGTTTCCGTGAAAAAAATTCAAAGTTCAAGTCGAAAAAATAAGGTATTTTCACACATTTAATATGCAATGCCAAATTTTAATATTTTTTCTCTACCCGAAAAAATAAAATTAATACTATCTTATCTATTATCTAGAATAATAGAAGTAATTACCATAATTTATTATTATTTTTAAAATACAAACAAAACTCGAGTTCTCAAATAAAAAACGTTGAGGGAAATCAAATAAACACATAAAATATGAATAAAAAAATTAATAAAATATCAAATATAAATTTAAACAATTGAAGATCATTATTGAAATAACAACTACTAGATTTTTATGATAATAAGTAAAGAATAATCAGTAATTAATAATAACTAAAAATAATAATTGAAAGTTATTATTCAAATTATAGGTAAAGAGGTACAAAAGTATCGCCAGCGTTTTTAATTTTTTTGTACCTATTACAGATATGGCGATCTGTCAAAGAAAAAAACAACATTTTTTTCTCGATATAAATTAATTCGGTCTTTCGTTATCGACAAATGGATAAACATAAACAAAATTCCTTGTCATGCGATTAAAAGTGGAAACTTCGATACGACGTAGGAATCTAGGAAAATGGTAACGTTATTTCAAAAGTTTCCAAAGCAGGCAGAGTAAAAGAGATCGCTTTCTCACTCTCTATTTCTCGTTCACTTCTCCCTAACCGTATGGGGATGAGCTATAAATGCCGATCGCCGAGATCCCGGTTACGTCGTTCGTGTGTCTCTCATCCACGCTGCATCAAGACTGCCTTAGATCGCAGTTTTTTCCAAGGTAAAACGTTCTTCCAATAAATCATTGGGAAAAAGTCGTAAGAAAAGCTTTCCGCACAACTTATCTTTACGATTCACTCCATTATCGATGAGAAAACAGAATTGAATTAAAATCAAAGATCGTATCATCAACTGATCGAGTGGGATCATTTTTTTCAACATTTTTAGCCTCGGCGTGGTTATGTTGCTTTTATTCACTGCACTCCGAAAAACCGCTTAATTAAGGACCTCAGAATACGTCTCATGTGGACCGAGATCTTCTCAAATCGTAATATGATTCCGAAGAGGATGAGTCTCGCAATCGTGGTGACGATGCTAACTGCAAAAATCGTCTTTTTAGAATCCGTAAGTATTTCGGAAAATTTTTTTTAGTCGTTGAAACCGATAACATTTTTAATTTTTTTTTACTCATTACAAAGATTGATGAAGCAAAAACAAAAAGGGAAATTTATTACGGGTAATATTTTTCCTATCGTAATTTCACTGCTGCATAAACTTCAGTTTAGCCCTTAATAAAACAACTTAAATGGCTTAAGTGTTTGATAATAAAATAAAAATCGTCTTTGATAATAGATTTTACATATAAAAACCTTTAATAAGAGTTCTCGAAATTCGTAAAGTTGAATTGAAAAAATTCTTGGATAAAACATATTTTATTTCCGCGATTATAAGGATTTCAGACATGCAGGTTTTTTTCAATTTTCAATTTCTGAGCATTCGAAAAAGTACCTCATTGAATATCTCGAGCAACATATTTCTTATTCAATTATTTGTTTTTGATTCCACAAGACTGAAAATTTCGAAAACTTGTCAAACCATCATAAACCAGTAAGTACACAATGTCGTCTCCTAGTTGATGGAAGTTCAATTCAAACACGCTCCCGAATGACCCCTTTCAAGGGATCAGTAGAATTAAGGGTCTCCCTTTATATATACATATATATACATCTATTCAAAGGTGATTGCGAAGGCATGGTACAAGGCTTTTACAAGTATGGGGACAATTGGCTCGAGAGAACGGTCCTCGAAATCAGCTTTACCTAGGTATACTTATTTATGTGTAGGAAGTGCAAGCAGGAGAGAGCTCTCGGTTGGTCCATACATTATCTACTGGATCGCACATACTGAAGCTCCCAGAGTGCACTCTCAGCATGCACACTGCGCACTCCAGTGCAAAGAGTCGTAGAGACGTAGGCATACGAAGGTAGAGAAAGGGAGAGAGAGAATGAGAGAGAGAGAGAACGAGAGAGAGAGAAATAAAGAGAAAGAGAAAGAGAGAAAGAGAGAGAGAGCGTGCATCAAAGTCCTCTCTTCGTTGACGCAATAGAGCCCACAGAAATGTGGAACATGTATGCTTTGGGTCTGTGTGAGTCGGTTACACACAATATATGCAACGAGGATGAGATTCACTTTCTATAATACACGAGCGCAACCTCCTGAACGCATTGCTCATCGGTACCCACGTTGGGACGTTGTACTACGAGCCACGTTCGTTTATTCAGTACTGATTTATGTGTATGTGTATTTGTGTATATGTGTTTGCAAAAAAGATAGATAGATAGATAGATAGATAGATAGATAGATAGATAGAGAGAGAGAGAAAGAGAGAGAGAGAGAGAGAGAGAGAGAGAGAGAGCCTCGCGTGCAAAGCTTCATCGACGTATGACGAGAGTAGAGCCAAGGAGTTACGCCCTTTTCTCTCCAAATGTCGTTAATGCGTTCATTCGCTGCATACAAAAAAAGGCTGCAGGAGATTACCCGTGTGCATCTGTAAGTTGAACTGCTGCATGCATTTTTCGAAACGCATCGAATTCTTTCACTCGATTATTGCACACTCGGAATGCCCTCGCAAAATTTCATATATGTACATCAGAGTAATCCTCGATATATTTATTCATTCGAATGGAATTATTGTTTTTTTCTAGGTTTTTCCATTGTCAAGAATTTTGGTGGGATTCAAAAGGTTGTCATAGACGAAGTTCCTTCATTTTCTTGCTCAGTCGTGATTTACTGACTGTCGAATGAAAGGAACGATAATTTGTTGTTAAGTTTTAAGGAAAAGGTTACATAAAAAGGTGAATAAAATTTGGTCTTATCGGGTACAAAAGTTATTCGATTTTTTTTATGGAAAAGGATTTTTTTGACTTTCGAGGCCTCTGCATTTTTTTAAATTTTGATTCGAGACTTGTAATTTCGAGTGAAAATTTGGAAAGTAGGTAAGAATAGATTAGGTCATCTTTAATGTTAAAATCTTGTTTTTCTTTTTCGATACTCACATTTGTTTACGCGCTTGGGGAAGAAAGATCGATCTTTTTTTTTAAATTTATTTATATATATTATTTCATAGTAATTTTATATCTATTTTATAGTGACTTTATAACTATTATCTGATAGGGTGGATCAGGGAGTTTCGCCATTTTTGCTGAGGCGTAATTAATTGATAGTCGAATAAACGGAATACTGAAAAATTTGTTGAAAAGTATAAGACGGTACAGAAAAATTCGCTACTATCCGGTCGTACATATCACTTCGAATTTTTCTATTTCCGTTTTCGTTGACTGCTCAAGACTCGTCCCATACTTACGAGCCGAAAAGCCAGGTTTTGAAAAAAAATACCCAAGTTGAAAAATGGGTATATATAGATTGGATGACTTTCAAAATGGACATACATTTTGTTTCTTTTTTCACCTTCTACCTAGTTTTTATCAGAAGATAGGAAAAGAGAGATCGATTTTTGTAGAGCTCGTTGTGGATATGGAGAGTTCGATTTTAAATAATGAAACTCTCCGTAGATCTCACCAACGGTGGCCGCAACTCTCGGAGAATCGGCGCTCTTGGCAACGTCAACCGACGCCAGGAATCACCTCGCGAGAGATCCTGTTTCTCCCACGAGAAAGAATCCCGGAAATGAGGAAGTCAACGGGGCGAGCGATCGCCGATCGATCGGCAACGATAACCGCTGGGACTCGGTGCCCGGTATTCCCGGTACGGATTATCCGGATCACGCGGTCATTCCTGCTACGTCCTTCACGTGCCTGGACAAACGGCCTGGGGGTTATTACGCTGACGTGGAAACTGGATGTCAGGTCAAAATTTTCCAATAAATAAATATTAGTGACTGAAAACATAATGCAACTAGTAATTATTGCACCGGTGCATATATCTCGTCTGAAAAACTCCCACCGATTTTTTAAAAAATCGGTCAATAGTGATCATCGAAAAATCGGTAAAAGCTTTGGAGATATGTAATAATTTGATTTTGAAATCGGTAACCAATAATAATAATAATAATTCAATTTTTTAATCAAACTGATCGTTTGCGGTTGTATTCGTATTTTAGATCAAACTGATAGACTCCGTTTGTATTATTATAGTACAAACTATAATAATAAAAAACATTCAATTTTACATCGGTTAACTATAATAATAATACAAATTTAATTTCGAGATCGGTCCACGCAAGATAGACTACAGATAAACGAGAGATGAAAATCATTTAGAAATGGGCCAACGCAATATAATAGTAATAATAATTCAATTGTGGAACAGGTTAACAATATTAATGAGTATTCTTTTCGAAATTATTAAATTAATTGATAAATCGATATGTGTTCTTTTTGAAGTATTAAATTTATTGATAAATCGATAGATGTTCTTTTTGAAGTATTAAATTAATTGATAAATCGATACGTGTTCTTTTTGAAGTATTAAATTTATTGATAAATCGATAGATGTTCTTTTTGAAGTATTGAATTAATTGATAAGTCGATATGTGTTCTTTTTGAAGTATTAAATTTATTGATAAATCGATAGGTTTTTTTTTTCGAAAGTATTAAATTCATTGATAAATCTATAGGTGTTCCACGTGTGCAACATCGGTGGCCTGAAGAGTTCATTCCTCTGCCCAAGCGGAAGTATCTTCAATCAGAGGTACTTCGTGTGCGACTGGTGGTACAGTTTCGACTGCGCTGAGGCTCGCTACCAGGACGAGCCCTTCGACTCTACTTCCGGAAGTCCAGAATCGACTGAAATCGGTTCGACAAACTTCACCAATGATCCCATTGTTGTTCCCTCCTACGGGATGGTGTTTTCGTCGATCAGTGAATCGTCAGACAACGAGGAATATCCCGATGAGCAAAATACGAGGAACGACATCGTCGGGATCGGTTATCGGAAATCGGCACCGAAAATTTCCGTCGTTGAATCGTTCGAAGCAAGAAATTATGCGAACGGATCGAGGCCTATTTCGAACCACGATCGAGATGATTCGATTGGGCGCGCCAAAGTGGAAAAAGTGCCAAGAGGCTTTTCTTTATATCGAGATGGCGATCGTGAAAAAATAATACCAAATTATGACGAACTGGACAACGATCTTGCGGCCTACGTTAATTATGCATACTTCGAGGTTCGATCGAATGATTCTAATAAAAAATCAAAAAGAGGAACATAAAGAGATCGTGCATCGGAGATCGTCATTGGAAAAAAATGACCTGCAATGGTTTTTCGAACCCTCTTTGAAAAAATACAATATTTTTTGTATACATAATATTTAAAAAGAAAATCGAGCGCTGTGGAAAGAAAAATCATAATTTTATTTTGACTGCAGCAGAATGAAGTTATTTTAATTCCGTATACGGAAGACTGCCGAAAAACATTATTTGTATAGTCCGCCATAGAGAAAGAAAATAATCAATAATGCCATGTAAAGTTTAGAGATCGGAATTAAATCACACCGAATACTACTTTGAATAATTCGCGAGTCACTGAGAACTGTTTGAACAAATAATTCTAACAATACTTTATGTTATTTGATAAAAAAAATTATGATTTTTTATCGAATAATAAGTGGTTTTTTATTTGTTCGATGTTCCATAAATATTTGTATGACAAGAGAAATAATTAAATTCTTCCAGAGCAATATTTCAACATCATTTTTTGACACAAATTACCATTATATATCCAAAATACTGAATAGCGACTTGAGTTTAAAAAATATATTTCAAAATTTAATTTCGGGAGATACATACTTCAATAATCAGTTTGTCCAAGTTCATTTGAATATCGATAATTATTGAAAAATTACTGTAACAATAACAAAAATATTAACGAAAATATTATCAAAATTTTCGACGCTTATTTTTGGAGTATAAAAAATTCCCAAACGACTTTTATGTACGTGTTTGCGAGTGTAATCCTCCGATCGATCTCTCCATCCCGGAGGGTCTGGATTTTATATCACTGGCTATAGAATAGTATAATAATAATAGATATAAAATAGATCGATAGGAAAAACGATATGCAGAGGTAAGGAAGGAACCGGAATTTGAGGAGAAAGAGGAGGAAGCATAGAGCGACGTAATTCTGGCATGTTTAGGAAAGAAAGTCGAAAAACCCTCTCGGAGGAAAAAGCTCGATACGCTTGACTGAGCGGATGAGAGAAATCCCCCAGGACATCGACCACGAAGTCAACTGTAAAGGATTGTGACCTGAGGGATTTCAAGCTTGGCTGAATTCGTCTATATTGTATCTCCCTCTCTCTCTTTCTCTCTCCCTCTCCCTACATTCCACATATTCACAGGATAGCCCTCGTAACGTTTCTCTTGCTCTCGAGAGCTTATTTCCCAGCAGTGCAATGAAATCTGGGGGCTCTTGTGGATTTTGAGCGCATACTACGTTGCACTTTTTTTCTACTCACATTGAGAGGGTTAGTGCTCTCTGCTTTGAAATTAAGGGCGAGGCTGGTGTCCTGCTACTGCAAATTAAGGATGGCCTCGCGCTCGCCAGCCTTCGTCATAGAGTATTCTCGAAAGTGGTAAAAAAAGGGGTGTAAAAAATAAAGGGATGAAAAATTGAGGAGTACAAAATATAAAAGAGTAGAAATACAAAAGGGGTAAGAAATGAAAGGGGTAAAAGAATAAAAGTAAAAGTAAAGTCAAAGTTACAAATACATGTTAAAGTTAAATGGACTGTTAAATTTTAAGTTAAATAAATATAAAAGTTAAATTTTAAATTAATTGCAAATTACTAAAAATTTTATTAAATTAATTTTAATTAAAATCTAAATTAAATTTCATAAAAAAGATTTTAAAAAAGGTTAAAAATTAAAAAGTGAAATAAATTTTTAAGTTAAATGAAAGTAAAAGAATAAAGTTACAAAAAAATAAAGGGATAAAAATATTAAATAATAAAGTTTACAAAAATATATTTTTACAAACAGAAGAAGAAAATTGCAACAGCAGTTCGAGAATATTGCGAAATGATATTTTTTCACCGTCTGAAAAGAGTTCAAGGACACAGGTTTGTGGGATTCGTCCTTGTTTTTTGAAACCCTGTCATCCGATCGAAAATTTTATTTCACTCTATGGTTTTTATTTTTAAATTTATTATTGAAGGTTTTATATGAAGTTTTACTATGGAGTTACGAGAGTGTTGTGCGTTTGAGTATCGATGTCGTAAAGCAACGTCGTTAAATTCGAATCTTCATCGTGGTGCCTTCAAAGCTCTTTCGAGAGCGTGTACTTTTACGATGTGAGTTTCCTATGTGGTAAATTAGAATCCGTTTTTTTCCATTTTTGCCGCTATAAATATCAACAGACTTTGTTCAACACGAGTGATCAAAAGGTTCGATCGTTTTTTTTTTCACTTGCACTTTTACCGCACTTTTCGAAAACATATTTTTTATAATAGATACCAAAAGTGAAAAATGCTTGGTGATTTACGAATTTCCCAATGGCAATTGCAATAGCAAAGAAAAAATGAAAACGATCGAACCCAATGGAAAATGTTTCTAGGATCTTTGTTCGAAAGACTAGTGAGAGGGTTTAAACCGCGTTAATGTATCCATCGGCACGAGCAAATGCGAAGATTCCTGGATGCTCATTCACGCGCGTGTACACGCGCACACGCAGCTATAGTCTTTAAAAGCATATTACAGGAATTGCAACGAAAATTGCAATTACGTGCCCGCGGGTCGACGTAGTGTGGGTCGAGAGATAAACCCCTCTTTCCATCCCCTCTCACCCCTCCCGCTATCATCCCTCCCGGTAATTCCCTCATCGTCCTCTATTCCCTATCGCATGGTGCACTTTGCAACCAGTGCACCGAGTTCCAACGTAACTTGGCTCATCTCTACGGTGTGATTAGGAATTAATTAAGCCTCCGGTACCCTCCGGCAGGGGCGTTCGTGCACTCGACTCGATTAATGAGGCGATGCAATCGTTCGCCATAGTTTAACCTCTCTATTGCCCCCTGCCTTCCACCTGCACCCGTCGCACTATTCGGTATCTGGAATCCACTCTGCGAACCTCTGTGATACATCACCGGATATGTGTACGCAGACATACACGAGGAAAGATGATTTTGAAGACAGACGAGAGGAAGGACCTCAAGGAAAATCCTCGCTGTGGCGGCAACGAAAAATCGATGTGTTTTTTTTGCATTCTATTACACAGCGCGTACTTTCGATAATGCGCGTACGAATAATTATATCATTATTTAGAAAAATGACAGAGTTACAGCGCTTTTAGTTAGTGACGCGATAAGTCTGGCGATAATAGTTGGATGAATTACATTTTTGCAGAAGCTTGTTGGTAATTATAATAATACTAATTAATTAATAATACTAACTAATTAATAATTAGTAGTTCACAAAGCATTTTAAACATTTGAAATATTTCTTAAGGTATTTTAAGTATTTCTTCAAGCATCTTGAATGATAATATTCTTAATGGGGTCGATACTTTTTTTACTTCTTAACGAGGCTGTATTTAAATAAATAAATAAAATCGAAAAAGGCAGGGTTTAACAATAGCTGAATTCAGTTGAAACACTTTTTTGTTTCAGGTGCATCAAACTGGATATTTCAATTTTATCAGGGAACGACATATTTGTAATGGTCGTTCACATGGCTATTTATTGTATTTCATCTATAGTTCTCTTTTCAATGAAACATTAATTGGATATACTTTAATGTATGTGTAACTAGCTGACCCGGCGAACTTCGTACCGCCTCATAGTCAATAAATCTCGTGTTAAAGTGTTAAAAAACCCAAACAAAAATTTATTAACGCCCCCGTTAATGTTACTCTTTTTCCAGTATTTCTGAACGCACGGATAAATGTCAATGATTACGTTCAGTATTTGACAGGATCGACAAGAAATGTTTGACGAGTACGAAACAAACGAACGGTTGCGGAAAATGATTCATCTTTAATAATTATGTATTCTTTGTTTTTGGGTTGTTTTTAATATGTATTCTTCTTATTTGGAAGGAGACGAATCCAACAAACCGAAAATCATGAAAATCGGTCCAGCAGACCTCGAGTTATAAGTGTTGTAACACAAACCCGACTTTCTTTTATATACAGGGTGTCCCAGCTAAGAATGTCATCCCTGAAATAGGGGGTAGAGGGTGAAATTCTAAGACCATTGATATGAGCATGTATGGGTCCCGAATCAACCCCTGAATTGTTATTAATTTTTTACGGCAGGCAACCAGACGCGCTCGGAGGCGGGTCTACGTCGGTGGGTGACACGCACAAACAAACCCAGAGAAACGTAAACAAGCCCAGCCAAGCCCAGATAAGCCCAAACAAGCCCAAACAAGTCCAAGTAAACCCAAACAAGCCCGAGTTAACTCAAACAAACCCAAACAAGCGAAAGTTAACCCAAATAATCCCAGATAAACCCAAGCAAGCCTGGATAAGCCCAAACAAGCCTAGATAAGCCCAAACAAGCCCAGATAAACCCAAACAAGCCCACATAAGACCACATAAGCCCAAATAAGCCCAGATAAGCCCAAACAAGCCTAAACACGCCCAGATAAGCCTAAACAAGCCCAGATAAGCCCAAACCAGCTCAAACAAGTCCAAGTTAACCCAAATAAGCCCGAGTTAACCCAAACAAACCGAAAGAAGCTCAAGTTAACCCAAACAAGACCAGATAAACCCAGACAAGCGCAGATAAGCGCAAACAAGCCCAGATAAGCCAAAACAAGCCTAGATAAGCCCAAACAAGCCCAAACAAACCCAAACAACCGAATACATAGTTGCAATACATTTAGTAGAGACAGGAGGGAAAGGACAGGTTACAGACAGAGGTAACAGCGCGTGCCGTCGAGGCCGGAATCGCTCCTTAAAAAAAAAAGCCAAACACACTAAAAACTAGAACAAATACCACTTATGACCACGGCTCGGCTGCGCGCGCACGGATAGTGCCTTTTTCGTCGCACACTACCACATGCAAGCGCACACCGACGAGCGGCAGTGTCCGCATGGCGGAGACACCGCCCCTCCGGGTACGAACACACGTGCGTGTCACCCACCGACGTAGGCCCGTCTCCGGGCGCGTCTGATTGGCGGTCGTAAGAAATTAATAACAATTCAGTGGTAGATCTGGGACCCATATATGCTTATATCAATCGTCTTAGAATTTTATCCTCTACCCCTCATTTCAGGGATGACATTCTTAGCTGCGGCACCCTGTATATAGATAACATATCCTTAATTGAGCAGAAAAGACACCATTATGTGAGTTTGAGAATTTCTGCTGTTTCGATATCAAATTAGTTAAATTGAACGAGCAAAACCATCAATTGCATTACCCTATCAAAACCCCGATGGAAACGACGAAAAATAATATGTTTGGGTTAGACATACTCAAAATTCACATTTTATAATCTCAGTATTTTTATTTCTTCATATATTTGGAGAAATCCACATTTCAAGTAATCCAAACAATTACCTACAATTAATAGTTGGTTGTTTGGGTTCGTTTCGATGGGCATTTGTTCTTCAGGTTCAATTTAGCCAAATGGCTCATATTCAACGTGAGGTGAACCCCAATGTCTTCGAAATCTCACTTATGAGTGGCTGCTGGTTGGAAAGTAATTTCAAGGACCGTCCCGGTGAACACGATTGAGGATTCGCTCAATAATGATTTCGAGGACTGCCCACATAATAGGATATCCTTGTAGACGACATTGCATGCTTGTGGAGGTTTCAAATGCTTCTCGATATGTGTACGTTTGATGGATTGATTGGTATGCAACATATTTGTCTCTCTAATACTATTTGCCTTGGAAATTAGCTTATCGTGTTGCGATTGCAAGCTTCACTGCCGATCGTACTCGTCCCTTGTTGGTGTGCTGAGTACTTGCCCATCCATATTGCGGTTTTGATCGAAATTCAGTAGAATTTCATGGAAGCTAGTTGCTGGAGTTGTTTAGTAGTACATATTATATATACCTTTTTTCCTCGTACGCCCTTGCTCTCAAAATTTATGTCGAAGCCATAATTATCGTAAACTCCTTTGGGGGAATAAAGAGTACTCTTTAAAAAAATAGGTCTTGAAAAAATGGTGAAAATATTATCTGAAAGCAAAATCAAACACATAATTGTATAAAAAATACTGTATTTTGTCTAAACTCACTTTTCAGTGAATATGAACACACTTCCGGTTCGAGTGTCGTAGAATTACTCGTAGGACTCGAACAAAGTTATGGGATAATAGATTTTAATTATTATGGTTCTTAAGAATTATAACGAAACTTGCTATAAAAAATACGCATCGAAATGTTTGCTTTGACTCACAATCAGAGATTTCTACTTCTTAACTCGCAACGTATGTTTGAAACGAGTACCACTATCGATTTCTCAGAACTGATAAGCGGTCATCGCTCTGTGTACTGACCGTTCATTTACAGCTGTTGTATTGTTTTATTCGAAGCACGTATTGTTTTCATTTTTTAATTGCATTTGTTCGAATTTTTTACTGTCTTTATATTTGTTTACTATATTTTTAAATAGTATTTGTTTATATCTTGTATTGAATTTGTTTATATTTTTTGTCTGTCGTTATTTATAGCAGATATTTGTTAATGTGGGCTGCGAAAAGCTCGCATACGAGCCACATCCCCAATGCAAACGTATGGAGTCATATATCGAGTGACAGATCGCGCACCTGCGCCCCAATTAGAGCGACCATCGTTTTCGCTAAACCCAAATTCGTTTTTGTCTCGTCGCAAATGTTCACGTCAGAACGTACGTTCCTTTATAAAGCTCTCGGTTCAATATTTTTCAACCGTGTTGCATCGTCACCAGGACTGGAAAGTATACTCGTCTTTTTATTTGCTTGATAAATTTTTTTAACACTATGGCACGTGCAAACACGAATGACGTATGACGTTCACGGTGTTTCGTGTTGAAATAGATAACGAGTGATTGCTCGCCGATAGATAAAATAAAGAGTTGCCTCAAGGTTAAAATGCATTTGAACATCATTGACAAACGATGCAGGAAGCAAGTGCACTTTGGTTTTAACTCTTATCGAATATTTTCATATTTTATGTATGTTTAATTTAATGGACCTTATACAATTAAATGTATAACGTATAACGGACCGTATACAATTAAAAATATATATTTATGAAATGTATATCATTTTTAAATAATATAATTACATTGTAATGTGTAATTAATAAATAACTCTAATATTACATAATATAATATATTAATGTTTAATATATTATATTATGTAATAATACAACAATATATAATATATAATATATAAACAAATAATATAATATCTTAATATTTTAATACGTTAATAATGTTATGTATTTTATTAATGTAAAACCTGTAATTCACATTGCGTGTTTATGATTAATGAAGAACAATTCAAATATAAAATTTTAATTCCGCCATTTTATACTTAAATTATTTTTATGTGTATAATTATAGTAATGTTAAATATCAAATAAACAAACAGATATGCACATTTTTTTTGCTTTTAGAGAAACAAAATATTTTCGACATTTTTTCGAGTTTTCCTTAACCACTCATTTGTATGTTTTTCTTTTTTGTATACGTATTTTTCTTATCCAAGATTTTCAAGGCAACTGGACGGCATTTTTACTGGCAACAGTATCTTTTTCTTATTATCCGCATTTTAGTGACCGATGCTTTCGAATGAATTTTTCTAATTTGTCACTTAAAGGCAAAGCATCTGCGATATGGTTCAGTCCTTCATCGCCATATATTTATCGCACGAAATTGCGCTTTTCAACGATAAAACAAGTGTAAAAAAAGATCGAGGAGAGTACATTCACAAAAGAGACAAAATGAATTAATCATTTCCTTCCTTCAGAAGCAAAAAGAAAAAAAAACAAGGGTGGACTTCGAGCCTTAGGGGAGATGGGCCCAAAGCGGGCACCTTAAGAGAAAGTTGCAGAAAAATTGGTTTAAAACTTAGCTAAATAATTTTTTTTTCGCCATAAGGTCCATT
>JAPYZJ010005991.1:0-10676 GCA_030522765.1 Ophioninae sp. B BG-2022a | reverse complement strand
GCCCCCCCCCCCCCCCCCCCCCCCCCCCCCCCCCCCGCACCCGTGGCCGTGGCAAAATGTCACGTCACACCGTCAAAAGAGAAAAATACAAATATACCGTCCTCGAAAAGTATAAAAATTTTAGTCGAAAAATCAGTCGAAGAGTGTCTCGCAGTCAGATCCGCCTATCACACGTTTTTGAGGCAGAAATCGACAAAAACGACGACATTTTCGATTTTTCCGCAGATTTCACTTTTTTGTAATATATAACGACAAAAACATAAATTAGCGTCCAAATGGTGATTTCATCGAAAAGAAGGCGAAAAATCACATTTTGGTCGAAAAATCAGTTGAATATTGTCGAGAAGTCAGATGCGTCTATCTCTCGTTATTGAGGCAGAAATCGACGGAAACGAGTGAATTTTCGATTTTATCGCTAATTTCGTTTTCTAGTAATATTAAACGAGAAAAACATAAATTAGACTGAATATAGTGATTTCCTCGAAAGAAACGAGAAAATTCACATTTTGGTCGAAAAATTAGTCGAACAGTGTCGAGCAGTCGTCAAATGCGCCTATATCGCGTTTTTGATGCAGAAATGGACGAAAACGAGCCCGTTTTCGATTTTTCTGCCGATTTCGGTTTATTATAATATTTGACGAGAAAAACATAAATTAGCGTCCAAATGGTGATTTCATCGAAAAGAAGGCGAAAAATCACATTTTGGTCGAAAAATCAGTTGAACAGTGTCGAGAAGTCAGATGCGTCTATCTCTCGTTATTGAGGCAGAAATCGACGGAAACGAGTGAATTTTCGATTTTACCGCTAATTTCGTTTTCTAGTAATACTAAACGAGAAAAACATAAATTAAACTGAATATAGTGATTTCCTCGAAAAATACGCGAAAATTCACATTTTGGTCGAAAAATCAGTCGAACAGTGTCGAGCAGTCGTCAGATGCGCCTACCTCGCGATTTTGATGCAGAAATGGACGAAAACGAGCCCGTTTTCGATTTTTCTGGCGATTTCGGTTTATCGTAATATTTGACGAGAAAAACATAAATGAGCGGCAAAATAGTACTTTCCTCGAAAAATACGCGAAAATTCACATTTTGGAGGAAAAATCAGTCGAACAGTGTCGAGAAGTCAGATGTGCCTATCTCGCGTTTTGGAGGAAGATATCGAAGAAAACGAGTCAGTTTTCGATTTTGATTTTTTTTTGGAATACTTAAGAAGAAAGGGTTAAATTAGGGTCATAATAGTGATTTCCTCGAAAAATAGGCGAAAATTCACATGTTGGTCGAAAAATCAGTCGAAGAGTGTATAGAAGTCAGATGCGCCTATGCCGCGTTTTTGAGGGAGAAATCGACGAAAACCAGGGTATTTTCGAGTTCTTCGCCGATTTCGCGTTTTTGTAATATTCAACGGGGAAAACATAAACTAGCGTCAAAACAGTGATTACCTCGAAAAATACGCGAAAATTAACGTTCTGGTCGAAAAATCAGTCGAACAGTCTCGAGGAGTCAGATGCGCCAATCTCGCGTTTTTAAGGCAGAAATCAACGAAAACCAGGGAATTTTCGAGGTCTTCGACGATTTCGCGTTTTTGTAATAGTTAACGATGAAAAAATAAATTCGCGTCAAAACAGTAATTACCTCGAAAAATACGCAAAAATTCACATTCTGGTCGAAAAATCAGGCGAAGAGTGTCTAGAAGTCAGATGCGCGTATCTCGCGTTTGTGAGCCAAAAATCGACGGAAACCAGGGAATTTTCGAGATCTTCTCCGATTTCTCGTTTTTGTGATATTTAACGACGAAAACATAAATTAGCGTCAAAACAGTGATTTCCTCGAAAAATACGCGAAAATGCACATTCTGGTCGAACAATCATTCGAACAGTGTCGAGGAGTCAGATGCGCCTATCTCGCATTTTTGAGGTAGAAATGGACGGAAACGAGCCCATTTTCGATTTTTCTGCCGAATTCTTTTTTTTGTAATATTTCACAAGAAAAACATAAATGAGCGGCAAAATAGTGGTTTCCTCGGAGAATACGCGAAAATATACATCTTGGTCGAAAAATCCGTTGAACAGTGACGGGAAGTTAGATGCGCCTATCGCTCGTTGTTGCGGCAGAAATTGAAGAAAACGAGTGAATTTTTTATTTTTTCGCCGATTTCGTTTTCAAGTGATAATTAATAAGTGAAACATAAATTAGCGTTAAAAAAGTGATTTCCTCGAAAAATACACAAAAATTTACATTTTGGTCGAAAAATCAGTCGAAGAGTGTCACGAAGTCAGATCTGCCTATCTCTCGTTTTTGAGGCAGAAATCCACGAAAACCATGGAATTCTCGATTTTTTCGCGGATTTCGCTTTTTTGTAACAGTGAATGAGAAAAACATAAATTAGCGTCAAAACAGTGATTTGCTCGAAAAATACGCGAAAATTCACGTTCTGGTCGAAAAATCAGTCGAACCGGGTCGAGGAGTCAGATGCGCCTATCTCTCGTTATTGAGGCAGAAATCGACGGAAACGAGTGAATTTTCTATTTTTCCTCTGTTTTTGTTTTCTAATAATATCGAACGAGAAAAACATAAATTAGAGTCAAAATAATGATTTCCTCGAAAAAAAAACGAATCAATTTTCGATTTTTTTGCAGATTCCACTTTTCTTTAACATTCAACGAGAAAAACATAAATTTGCGTAAAAATAGTGATTTCCTCGAAAAATACGCGAAAATTCACATTTTGGTCGAAAAATCAGTCGAACAGTGTCTAGAAGTCAGATACGCCTATCTCGCGTTTTTGACGCAGAAATCGACGAAAACAACGGAATTTCGATTTGTTCGCCGATTTCGTTTTCTAGTAATAAGGTAAATGTCCCAGTTGCTGATACTGTCGTAGTTGGTGACACTAACGGTATAATTTTGACTACTAAAAATACAATTTTTGTCGGATCGTAATCTAATTACCAATGAATGAAACCAGTTGTTCACTTTTAATTATAGGCGAAAATCATGTATTCACACAACATTCTTATACTAGAAACTGACGAGTGAAGTGTCCGATAGACCCTAACAGGTTCCCTAGCGGCAGTGCTTGTTAACACTCCTTGCCAACGAGTAGCGGCATTTCGTAAATTTTGTTCGTCACGTAAGTATACAAAGACGTAAAAATTATATGAACATCTTCAGTAAGAATTATACTATTTACGGGATAAGAAATAATTGAATTTTTGTTTAGGTATTTGATTAAAGCACGCTGTCAATAACAGCGTCATACGATTGCGGTTATGCCGCAGTTGTTGATCCACGATGACATCTGTTTCATCGAACGACTGTTTTTACTTTATTATTATACTTTGCCCTAATATCATGAATAAAAGAAGAAATATATTCGTTTTCATCACAGAAAAAAACAGACAAAAAATGAACAATGAAATCACTAGTGAGAATCCAATATAAGATATTTCCTAACCCTACTCGGCTGATGCGTTGTTGTTATTGCTTGGTGTTTATAGTACATATTTACAGTACTTTTTTTAAATCATGAAGTGTGAATTTTGATAAAAGGACAAAAATTATGTTTTGAAAGCCCGTGTCGAAGAGGTAAGAAAAAAAGAAGGTAAAGAAACATGCGGAGTCCCTTCGAAAGTGCTTCGAAAATCTAATTTTGTATATAACCTAATATTTCCTAACCTACTCCGTTTGAATGAGAATATTCCCGAATGTCAGGAAGTGGTACAGTTCGAGGCTCACGACGTGCGCCACCAGTGTCACGAATCGGTACACACAGGGGTAACAAAATAGGACATGAGTCTTTCTCTAGTATCAGTAACCCCGGCAGCAGAGGAGCAACGTTAAAAAAAATGATTTTATTTATAAATCTTAATCGTTATACCTCTATAATCGGTGAAGTTTATTCTAAGGGCTTCAAGGCATGTGCTCAAACCATTCGTTTGTCGATTGGCTATATCACGTAAGAATAATCCGCGGAAATCTGACGCAGCCGCTCTAAAAGTGTCAGTAACTGGGACGTTCACCTTACTTAATGAGACAAACATAAATTAACGTCAAAATAGTGATTTCCCCGAAAAATACGCGGCAATTAACATTTTAGTCGAAAAATTGGGCGAAAACTGTCTAGAAGTCAGATGCGCCTATCTCGCGTTTTTGATCCAGAAATCGACGAAAACGAGTTAATTTATGATTCTTTCGCAGATTTTCATTTTTTGTAATATTTAACGAGAGAAACATAAAATAGCCTCCACATTGTGATTTCCTCGAAAAGAACGCGAAAATTCACATTTTGGTCGAAAAATCAGTTGAACAGTGACGACAAGTTAGATGCGCCTATCTCGCGTTTTTGAGTCAGAAATTGACGAAAACGAGTGAATTTCTGATTTTTTCGCCGATTTCGTTTTCAAGTAATAATTAATCAGCACAATATAAATTAGCGTCAAAAGAGCGATTGTCTCGAAAAATATACAAAAATTCACATTTTGGTGGAAAAACCATTCGAAGAGTGTCTCGAAGTCAGGTCGGCCTATCTCGCGTTTTTCAGGCAGCAATCGACGAAAACGAATGAATTTTCGACTTTTCCGCAGATTTCACTTTTTTGTAATATTTAACGAGAAAAACATAAATTGGCGTCTAAATGGTGATTTCATTGAAAAGAACCCGAAAAATCACATTTTGGTAGAAAAATTAGTTGAATAGTGTCGTGCAGTCAAATGCGCCTATCTCTCTTTGTTGAGGCAGAAATCGACGGAAACGAGTGAATTTTCTATTTTTCCGCTGTTTTCGTTTTGCAGTAATATTGAACGCGAAAAACTTAAATTAGAGTCAGAATAGTGATTTCCTCGAAAAATAGCAGAAAGTTGACACTTTGGTCGAAAAATCAGTCGAAGAGTGTCTAAAAGTCAGATGCGCCTATCTCGCGTTTTTGAGCCAGAAATAGACGAAAACGAGTTAATTTATGATTTTATCGCAGCTTTCAGTTTTTTGTAATATTTAACGAGAATAACATAAATCAGGATCCAAATGGTGATTTCCTCGAAAAGAACGCAAAAATTAACATTTTGGTCGAAAAATCAGTTAAACAGCGACGAGAAGTCATATGAAAACGAGTGAATTTTGTATTTATCCGCTGTTTTCGTTTTCTAGTAATATTGAACGAGAAAAAACTTAAATTATAGTCAAAATAGTGATTTCCTCGAAAAATACGCGATAATTCATATTTTGGTCGAAAAATCAGTCGAACATTGTCGAGGAGTCAGATGCGCCTATCTCGCGTTATTGAGGCAGAATCGGACGAAAAAGAGCCCATTTTCATCTTTCTGCCGATTTCGGTTTTTTGCAATATTTGACAAGAAAACCATAACTGAGCGGCATAATAGTGATTTCTTCGAAAAATCCGCGGAAATTCACATTTTAGTCGAAAAATCAGTCGAACAGTGTCGACAAGTCAGATGCGCTTATCTTGCGTCATCAGATATTGTCCTAATTTCTTCGTCACTGTTCGCCTGATTTTTCAACCAAAATGTGAATTTTCCCGTAATTCTCGAGGAAATCACTATGTTGACGCTAGTTTATGTTTTTCTCGTTAATGATTACTAGAAAACGAAATCCGCGAAAAAATAGCAAATTCACTCTTTCCCGTCGATTTCTGCCTCAAAAACGCGAGATAGGCGCATCTGACTACTCGCCACTGTTCGACTCATTTTTCAAACAAAATGTGAATTTCCGCGTATTTTTCGAGGAAATCACTATTTTGACGCTATATATGTTTTTCTCGTTAAATGTTACAATACAGCGAAATCGGCGAAAAAATCGAAAATTGACTCGTCTCCGTCGATTTCTGTTTCAAAAACGCAAGATAGGCGGATGTGACTCCTCGACACTGTTCGACTGCTTTGTCGACCAAAATGTGAATCTTCGCGTATTTTTCGAGAAAATCACTACTTTGACGCTAATTTATACATTCCACATTAAATATAAAAAAAAATAAAATCGGAGGAACAATCGAAAATTTACTCGTTGTCGTCCATTCCTGCCTAAAAAATGCGAGATGGGCGCATCTGAATTCTGGACACTCTTCGAATGATTTTCGACCAAAATGTGAATTTTCGCGTAATTTTCGAAGAAATCACCATTTTGACGCCAATTTATGTTTTTCTCGTCAAATATTTAAAAAAAAGTAAAATCTGCAGAAAATTCGAAAATTTACTCAGTTTTGTCGATTTCTGCCTCAAAAACCCGAGATAGGCGCATCTGACATCTAGGCACTCTTCGACTGATTTGTCGACCTAAATGTGAATTTTCGCGTGTATTTTGGGGTAATCACTATTTTCGCGCTAATTTATGTGTTTCTCGTTTAATAATATAAAAAAGTGAAATTTACGAAAAAATCGAAAATTTACTCGGTTTCGTTAATTTCTGCCAGAAAAACGCGATATAGGCGCTTCTGACTTCTAGACACTCTTCGACTGATTTGTCGACCAAAATGTGACATTTCGCGTATATTTCGTGGATATCACTGCTTTGACGCTAATTCATGTTTTTGTATTTAAATATTACTATAAAGCGAAATCGGCGAAAAAATCGAGAATTCCCTGGTTTTCGTCGATTTCTGCTTCAAAAAGGCGAGTAGGCGCATCTGACTTCTAGACACTCTTCGACTGATTTTTCGACGAAAATGTGAAATTTCCCGTATTGTTATCGGAAATCACTATTTTGACGCTAATCTATGTTTTACTCGTAAAACATTACTAGAAAACGTTATCGACCAAAACATCGAAAATTCACTCGTTTTCGTCGATTTCTGCCTAAAAAACGCACGTTAGGTGCATCTGACTTCTCGTCACTATTCTACTGATTTATCGACCAAAATGTGAATTTTCGCGTAATTTTCGAAGAAATCACTATTTTGACGTTTATTCATGTTTTTCTTGTCAAATACTACAAAAAAGTTAAATCTGTGGAAAAACCTCAAATTTATTCGTTTTCGTCGATTACTGCGTCAAAAACGTGAGATAGGCGCATGTGACTTTTCGACTTTCATCGACTGATTTGTCGACCAAAATATGAATTATCGCATATCGTTCGCGGAAATCACTATTATGACGCTCATTTGTGTTGTTCACTTAAAATATTACAAATAGGGAAATCGGCAGAAAAATCGAAAATGGGCTCGTTTTCGTCAATTTCTGTCTCAAAAACGCCAGATTTGCGCATCTGACTTCTAGACACGCTTCGCCTGATTTGTCGACGAAAATGTGAATTTTCGGGTATTTTTAGAGAAAATCACTTTTTTCTGTCTCTAATTTATCTTTTTCTCGTTAAATATTACTAGAAAACGAAATCTGCGAAAAAATCGGAAATTTATTAGTTTTCGTCGATTTCTGTCTCAGAAACGCGAGATAGGCGCATCTGCCGTCTCGACACAGTTCAACTGATTGTTCGAGCAAAATGTGGTTTTTCGCGTTATTTTCGATGAAATCACCATTTGGACGCTAATTAATTCTTTTCTCGTTAAATATTATAAAAAAGTGAAATCTGCGAAAAAATCGAAATGTAACTTGTTTTCGTCGATTTCTGGCTCAAAAATGCGAGATAGGCGGATGTGACTTCTAGACTCTCTTCGACTGATTTTTCGACCAAAATGAGAATTTTCGCGTATTTTTAGAGGAAATCACAATTTTGACGCTGATTTATGTTTTTCTCGTTAAATATTGCTAAAAAAAAAATCTGCGAAAAAATCGGACATTAACTCGTTTTCGTCGGTTTCTCGCTCAAAAACGCGAGATCAAAAACGCTCAGGCGCATCTAACTGCTAGACACTCTTTGACTAATTTTTCGACTAAAATGTGATATTTCGCCTATTCCTCGAGGAAATGAGTATTTCGACGCTAATTTATGTTTTCTTCTTTAAATATAAATAGAAAACGAAATCGGCGAAAAAATCGAAAACTCCATTGTTTTCGTCTATTTCTGCCTCAAAAACGCGAGATAGGCCCATCTGACTTCTCGACACTCTTCACTCGATTTTTCCAGCAAAATGGGAATTTTCGCGTATTTTTTAGGAAATCCCTATTTTGACTGTAATTTATGTCTTTCTCGTTCAATGTTACTAGAAAACGACATCAGCGAAAAAATCGAAAATTCACTCGTTTTCGTCGATTTCTGCTTCAAAAACGTGAGTAAGGCCCATCCTGACTTCTCGGCACTGTTCGAATGATTTTTCGACCAACATGTGAATTTTCGCGTATTTTCCGAGGGAATCATTATTTTGACGCTGATTGCACCCTTTCTCCTTATATATTACAAAAAAAAAAAACGAAATCGGAGGAAGATTCGAAAATGGACTCGTTCTCTGCGATTTCTGCCTCAAAAAGGCGAGATAGGCCTAGCAGACATCTAGACATTCTTCGACTGATTTTTCGACCAAAATGTGAATTTATGTGTATTTTTCGAGGAAATCACTATTTTGACGCTTATTTATGTTTTTCTTGTTAAATATTACTAGAAAACGAAATCATCGAAAAAATCGAAGATTCCGTGGATTTCGTCGATTTCCGCCTCAAAAACGCGAGATAGGCGGATCTGAATTCCACATAAACTCCCCCTGATTTTTCGACCAAAATGTGAATTTTCCTGTATCTTTCGATGAAATCACTATTTTGACGCTAATTTGAGTTTTTCTCGTTAAATATTACTAGAAAACAGAATCTGCGAAAAAAACGAAAATTAACTCGTTTTCGTCGATTTCTGGCGCAAAAACGCGAGATAGGCGCATCTGACTTCTCGACACTGTTCAACTGCTTTTCCGACTAAAATTTGAATTTTCGCGTTCTATTCGAGGAAATCGCCGCTTGGACGCTAATTTATGTTTTTCTTGTTAAATATTACAAAAAAGTAAAATCTGTGAAAAAATCGAAAATGAACTCGTTTACGTCGATTTCTGGCTCAAAAACGCTTAGGCGCTGGACACTCTTCGACTGATTTTTCGACCAAAATGTAAAATTTCGCCTATTTTTCGAGGAAATCACTATGTCCACGCTAATTTAGCATTTTCTCGTTCAATATTACTGGAAAGAGAAATCGGCGAAAAAGTAAAAAATT
The DNA here is from genome assembly GCA_030522765.1 of Ophioninae sp. B BG-2022a. Classification (NCBI taxonomy): domain Eukaryota; kingdom Metazoa; phylum Arthropoda; class Insecta; order Hymenoptera; family Ichneumonidae; species Ophioninae sp. B BG-2022a. The sequence continues at coordinate 1,576 of JAPYZJ010005991.1, read as the reverse complement.
CCGTTGTTTTCGTCGATTTTTGCCTAAAAAACGGGAGATAGGCGCATCTGACTCCTTGACACGATTATTTGACGAAATCACAATTTTGACGGCAATTTAAGTTTTTGTCGTTTAATATTACAAAAAAGTGAAATCTGCGGAAAAATCGAAAATGTACTCGTTTTCGTCGATTTCTACCTCAAAAACAGGAGATAGGCGCATCAGACTTCTAGACACCATTCGACTGATGTTTGGACCAAAATGTGAATTTTCGCGTATTTTTCGAGGAAATCACTATTTTGACGCTAATTTATGTTTTTCTCGTTAAATATTACTAGAAAACGAAATTGGCAAAAAAATTGAAAATTCACTCGTTTTCGTCTATTTGTGCCTCACGAGGAATCAGATGCGGCTATCTCGCGATCTTGAGACGGAAATCGACGAAAACGAGTGCACTTTCGATTTTTTCGCTGATTTCGTTTTCTAGTAATATTTATCGAGAAAAACGTAAATTAGCCTTAAAATAGTGATTTCCTCGAAAACTACAGGAAAACTCACATTTTCGTTGAAAAATCAGTCGAAGAGTGACCAGGAGTCAGAAGCACCCGATTCGCGTTTTTGAGGCAGAAATCGACTAAAACGAGTGAATTTGCTATTTTTTCGCCGTTTTCGTTTTCTAGTAATCATTAACGAGAAAAACATAAACTATCGTCAAAATAGTGATTTGCTCGAAAAATACGCGAAAAATCCCATTTTGGTAGAAAAATCACGCGAAGAGTGTCAAGAAGTCAGATGCGCCTATCTCGCGTTCTTGAGGCAGAAATCGACGATGACTATTCAATTTTCGACTTTTTTGGCAGATTTCACTTTTTTGTAATATTCGACGAGAAAAACATGACTAAGCGTCAAAACAGTGATTTCCTCGAAAAAGAAGCGAAATTTCACATTTTGGTCGAATAATCAGTCGAACAGTGTCGAGGAGTCAGATGCGCCTATCTCGCGTTTTTGAGGCAGAAATCGACGAAAACGAGTGACCTTTCGATTTTTTCGCAGATTTAACTTTGTTGTAGTATTTAACGAGAAAAACATAAATTAGCGTCAAAATAGTGATTTCCTCGGAAAATACGTAAAAATTCACATTTCGTTCGAACGTTCAGTCGAATATTGTCTAGAAGTCAGATGCGCATATGTTCCGTTTTTGAGGCAGTAATTGACAATAAAGATGAAATTTTCTATTTTTTTTCGCAGATTTCGCGTTTTCGTAATATTTAACGAGAAAAACACGAATAAGCGTCTGTCGTGCCCCGAAAATAGTGCAAACTTCCACTCGCACGTAGCATCTAAATTGTTGCTGACGCATACGGTATAAAATACTAATGCATTGGTTTCGGGAACCATAAGTCGTTAACCCGAACCGATTGGGCAAGTAAAATGCCGAATCAACATCGAACATTCTAGAGCATGCGATTGGGAAAACCGAGCTTACCATTAGCCGGACAAATTATTGGAAGTCAGTCTTCGGCCAGAAGCCGGAGCGGTCAGTCTCAAGGCAACCCAGAAGAATTGTAACATTGTTGCCTAGTTTTAAACATAAAAT
>JAPYZJ010005990.1:0-11935 GCA_030522765.1 Ophioninae sp. B BG-2022a | reverse complement strand
GCGCCGTTCAAGGACACCTGTCGAGAGGTACATGGCATAAAGTTTTTGAATCCGACTCGTCATTGGTGTTCGATTTATTAACCACTGGGCATATTTACCAATTGGGCGTATTTGACCCAGGTACCTTATATAATAATACTGAAATTGTTTCTTTATCTGTAATAAAAAAGGCGCTTCTGGTGATTTAGTTTAACAAATGAGTGGACTGGGAATTTAAGGATACAAAGAAAAAAAAAATTTTCTATTGAAAACATTTTTCTATAGAAAAAACATATTGTATCTAAAAAACATTTCTTTTCTATTACGTTACCACTGACGTTTCTATCTCATCATAATGCAATAAGTAAAAAAAAAACAACAAGAGAGTGAAAAAATAATAAAGTACAAAAATGAGCTTATTGTAGAGATTTTACTTTCATTTCTCCGGGATCCTGGAGATCGGAGACCGGATTTTACGGCAGTGGGACTACCTTGGGGGTACCCTTTCAAACAAAAAAGAATTTTTTAAATCGGTCCATAAATACTCATGCGAACGAATTTTTCATAACAGCGCCTGAACTATTTTTAAAGCAATTTTTCCATATAAAGGTCTAAAAAAATGAAGCTCGGGTGTATGCCATTATTTTTTATACATTTTTATCTTTTTTTTTTGAGATACGTCACTTTGTTATAGGATGTGGGGTAAGTTTGTATATGGATTGTGATCCGTCTTGTTTGTGAGGTTATGTCGATGTTCGTCATGCCCTTAAGAGTTGAATTTCATAACCACACGTGAAGCTTCTCCGAGAGACATTCTATTGATGAAAAACTTGAACGAAATGCGGAAGCCATGGGCTGACTCAACCGTATACAATTTAGCGATTAAGAATAATCATAAAACAACAATAGTCATAATAATAAGAGAACAAATGTGGGTAATTATGCATAATCGGGACACGAACCCAATCCCGATAGGAAACATTCATTTTCCCGGTGGTATTATTGATTCCATTTATAGTAAGAGATATTACGCCGGATGAGGTTGCTTTTATTAATTCTTTCTGTGATTTTGCGTTGACGTGTTCAATTACACAGGTTTGCAAAAAAAATGTTCAAAAAATTGTTTGAAGTTTGACAACTGACTTTTATCTAATTTCCAGGGCTGGATTCAAAAATGCAATCCGTTTGTTTTTCTATCACGTAAGGTTTTCTTACGAAAAAGTATAATTGGGTTTAATAATAACAAAATTTGAGCAATTTTTCACATTGTACTAAAGTTAAAAATTTTTATTTTATTTATAAATCAGGTTCTAAACTACATTTTCAGTACATTTCTATTTCTTTTTAAGCCTATAAGTCATTATAATAACGCTTTCGCTTGTTGTCGAAGCTGGAGGAGTTGTCGATGATGGAGGGGGGAGGGTAAGGCATTGTTTGTAATACATTTTAAAAGTACTTTACGCTAAATAACAGTTCATGAAGATCCTAAAAACTAAAATTCAAACTTACTAGAGTACTGAAATGTGTATAAAAACATCCAAAAAAGCTAAAACTATACAAGCAATTTGTGAAATAACTGTACGTGATTGAATTTTGTCACTATTTCTTCTGAAATCAGCGTTGAAAACACCATAAAAATCACTTATTAAATTAAAAACAATTTTTATGTCGCAGACCTGTGTTATCTATCTATTAATGGAGATCTTGTGGAAATATGAAAATCTCATCGTGACTCGTTTCTTAGCTCTAACATCCGCAAGAATATCATACGTGTACATGCAAGCACGCGTATACATTTTTATAAATCCCCCCCCACTCTCAATACAAACGTCGATTTTTGTAAAAAATGTCTTATTTCCTAACGTGTTTCCGGGAACTTCAAAAGCCCATAATTTATGGAATTAACGATAAATGTCAGTCTCGCAAGCCAAAATATAATTAGTAGTGAACTATGGGAGCAGTGTATACTTAAAAATATGTTGACAATGAAATTGGGCTGGTGGGCCGATTGCGCATAATTACCAAAATGTGTATTGCAAAAATAGGGGTAAACGACGATACTTTGAGGCATTTGGAGAAGCTACTGAGGGACCACGAGAAGGACGATGGGTTACGAATCGAGAACGCGATCGAGGAGGCCGCATCAAAGCCTGGTGACAATTACATGTCATACGTGTCGAGAACACGACTGATCGGGAAACGCGGCAACGGCACTCGTTAGTAGGCGACCCAACCTAACCCCACATTTTTCGTTTCGTCGTACAAATTAATTTCCGTTTGATTTCTCTCGTGTAACATAACCTTCACCTTCATCAGTGTGGTCCCATCTGTTTTGTTTCTTCGTTACTTTTCCTTTTCTTTCTATTTTTCAACGGGTTGAAAAACCAAAAGTATACGAGAACAGTGTGATAACGAAACGATTGCCGGACGACCGTGTCAACATGGATCTGATGCGAACGAGGGATTTGTTCGCCAATGAGGGTCACGTGTACACAAAGATAGTGCCTCGTCTCAGACTCGAGTTCGTAGTCCCAAAATGTTTCGAGGCCAATGCCAATAGCTTTGTCATGGAGGATCTACGTTTGAGCGGCTACACGATGAACGACAGACGAAATTTCATGGATTTTCAGCATTGCGAGGCAACCCTGAAGGTATTGCGAAAGGGAGAGAGAAAGAGAGCGTGAGTGAGGGGAAGCTCGCGTGATAGCAATGTATTTTATTCGACTAAGACGATCTTATGGCTGCAATACAGTAATTGTAATGTAATTGAGGTCGAATCGTTTTGACGAGGGTCAATAGAGGATTTCAGATACGTACGTGTGAAACGTGATCTCTGTCTGTATTCGGGTCACTGCAATTGCAAAATGTAAATACATTTTTTAATATACTTTTCTTTGTTTTTGTAAAAAAAAATTTCGTTATTTCTTTTTTTTTTCGTTTTCTTTTTGTTTGCTCTTTTGTTTATCTTTATCGAATGAACAAGAAAAGGTCATACGCACATTGAAACATCAGGATCATGTCAAATATGAAAAAAGGAATACACGAAAGATAAATAGGAAACAATGAACGAAATTCTTGGGACAGAACGAGAAAAAGATTACACATCTGCTATTGAAAATAAATTAATGTGTATTGTATAATGGTACCTTAAACTTTCTTCAATGGAAAAATAATGGATTACTTCTTACTACACCTAATATAATAAATAAATTTAAAAATACACACAACAGCATATTTACAATGATAATGTACTCTGTACATCTAAATGTAACACTACAATAATAAAATAATCTGAAAAAAACTGAAGAAAGCAAAATCCAATAAATTTGAATTTTTTGGCAGGCAAATTCGCGTCTTCACGCTCGTTCGCTGATGTTCAAGCTGCGAGATCCGGTGGAATTCAAAGCTCTGATGGGGTGTCTGAAGGAACCGATCTTTTTCCTGGACGACCAACCCTCGTTGGGCAAAACGATTGGCCCCACTATCGATGGGGCGATAAAAAATCTTGAATCGTTAAAAACACGAGACTCGGAAATTTTGCGAGCGATTGAATTTTTGCGTGACCAAAGATCGGGCGCTTACGAAATAATGGGACGTTTGATGGTGCCTCGCGATGGGAAGTACGACGTGATGACCCACGGTGACACCTGGAACAACAATATTTTTTTCAAACACGACCCGAACGGTCTCATCACCGGTGTCAAATTTGTCGACTTTCAATGCAGCCGTTACTGCTCCCCAGCTATTGATTTTCATTATTTCGTTTACTCGACTGCGCATGCGAGCGTAATCGAAAACAATTATCGTGATCTCGTGAGGATTTATCGCGAGAGCCTCGTCGATGAGATGAAAAAACTCGGTGCGACCGAAAAAACGATTCGCGATCTCAGCGTCGAGTGGTTCGATGGCGAATTGGAGACAACCTCGATGTATGGACTTTTTATGGGGCTTTGGCTCATGGGTGCACTGCTAGCCGAGGAGAGCGACGTTGTTGACATGAACGCAATTACCCCTGAGATTCTTGACGGCACCGTTAGCATCAAGCACAAATTGAGCGACGATCAAACCGAGAGAACCAAATCCATCGTTTTGCACTATTGTCGTACTTATGCCAAATTCTCCGTCCAACCACCTTGATACGACTTTCAGTTGGAAGTGATTCACCTTGACCCGAGGAACGATCACAAAAATAACGAGAACGAATTTACGAACGGATAACGAATATAATAGATAATAATAATAATAATAATAATAATAATAATAATAATAATAATAATAAATCCGAAAGCACGAATAACTATATATTTTCTTACGAAATTTTTAATAATAAAACCATGATATAATTTTAAATAACTTAATTTAGTAATCAATTGAATTTATGAAAACTTTATGGAATACAAATAAAACTTAATAAAACATTTTCGTTCAAAATTTTGAATAAATACATCAAACAATTTTATTCAAAATGTATTACAAATCTCGGAACATGCACAAGCATGACGATAGCAGTTATCTATTCTTTTCGTATTTTTGCAAAATTCGTTCTTCGACCCCCTCGATATGAGTTGCGGGTGAAAGATACGATGAATAATAAAATCAATAACAACGAAAAATAAATAACAAACGTGACAGCAATATTAATAATAATAACAATCAATTTCCAAACCTGCACGACTACGCTTTTAATTATAAGATTTTAATTAAAATTAATGAGGAAATTTTTATCATTGTCTTCCCTCTGCCTTTTTTACCAATTCTCCCTTATCAAGATAAAATACATGAAAAATAATAATGAGAAAAAATGATCAGAAAAATTGGACGCGCATCAATCTTTTCTCTTTTAATTCCGAGGATCTTTTCCCTTCTCGCACTCATTCATTCTTGGTAGGGCAGAAATAAAAAGGGCATTTGGAGTACGGCTAGAATTAACGAGATTCGTTTTGCCTAGAGACGAGACGAATGCGATTCAATATTCGATAGAATGCGGAAAAGCCTCGATTGTTACTATTGCTCGTAATGTTGCTGTTCTTATTATCATCATTATTATTAATGAGAATAGAAATATTGCAAGCAAGCAGTACGAAGATAAATGTAATATTCTTGTAAGCGGTAGACGACAATGGACCTGTACCAGTTGTACGAATTGGAATTTGGAAATTAGATCAAAATTGAAAACCTATTAAGTCGAGTGAAAAACGAAAAGAATGTAAACGTGAAAATATCATGTATATATAATTTCTAAACACATTAGATTTACAGAAAATTTCAAAGAATAATAATAATTTGTAAATATTGAAAAAGTGCAACGTAAAGTTATCGAACAAATTGTACTGCGTCCATAGATGTAATAATTTTAAGTAATGTAAATATCCGCGTTGTAAACATGAAATTTGCAATCACGCCGCATAGAAAAATGTAAAAATGATAAAGCACGATAATAATATTAATTATAAAATAATAATAATAAAAATAATAGATCAATTGAAATTGGTAACGATTAGACATGGTTGTAAAAAAATTTATTTTCGTTTTTATTACCCAATTATCATCATCATCATTTTGTTTGCATAAATACATATTTTTAGCATTAACCCAACCCCCTTCCTTCTAGTCATTTGTCTTAATATCGAAACACCGTGGGATCTCGAACGAATAGACAAATGAGCTTCCCATCTACCATCCCATATATGTGAGTCAATTGAAGAGAGGAAACGATCCAACGCGAGAAAACTCCTGAAATTACACACTGCGAATAAATCTGCTCCTCGGTCCTCTCTCCCTCTTTCTTTCTCAATCTCCTTCCTTTTGGCTGATGGCTCCCGTTTTTGCCAAATTTATTGCGCAACGATTCGACCCGATATTGGTAGCAGGATGCACTTTGATCACTGTAATTTCCTCTCGTTAACAAAAGTCTAATTTTTGTTTTTTTTTTGTTCCCCGTTTAGATTGAGTAATATTGTAATTGACGGACTGCACTCGATCGCCACATATAAATTCGAAGGGAAAAGAATTTCGTAAGAACTGCATATTCGAAATAATGCTGGTATTATTTTTTTTTTAAAGCAAATGTACTTTTGCAATGTGTATGTACATGTATATATATATGAGTATAGTTATTTACGTAGAAATTAATATAAAAAGTATTCAACGATGTTATTATATTTGCGATAAGCGTGAACAAAATAAACGATGTAGGTAATTATTGTTTTAAATTCGTGGTTATTCAAGTTAAGTCAATAAATAGTCATATCCAACCTTTGGTCCAATTTAAATAATACTGTATACCAGTCTATAAAAAAAATCATAAAGGAATTTTCATAAAAATGGCGAGATAGGCTTGGGCGGAGATAAGGTAATTGGAGATAAGGTAACAATCACGATTTTGCCTCATCTTTCTTCAGTGTTTTATGTAAAAATGTCCCAGCTGAGAAAAATATGAAATTTGATGACTGGACCAGCCCTCTGCGAAAGATACTATGGCGTATTATTTTAATGAGTACTATTTGCAAAAAATAAATTTTTTACCTGGAAAATAATCAAAATTCAATTCTCAGAATAGCAGAATACAAATAAAGGAATTTCTAATACAAAACCCTCATGAAAAATAACCTGTATTAAATCAAGACAATTTGTTTTCAGAATGCTTAACTTTTTTGCAAAATCTTACTCGGTACAAAGCTCTACGATATTTTAGGTATGTACCTATTATATAAAATATAGCTAATCTTTTAAGCAGCTATATACAGATTTTCATCAAACTAATCTGAATAATGCAACAGCGAAATTTAATAGATAATAATGATAACGTAAACATGAATAATAGTTGTAATAATAATTTGTAGACAAGAAAATTTATTCAACGAATAGTAAACGCGAGTTTCCTTTTACGATAAGCAGACATACGCATACATATCGCAAAATAATAACAATAATAATAATAATAAATTGCTGTTTGACTTATATGGAAAAACGCGGCCGAGTCCGGACACCCGCGCATACGAGGATGAGATAATCGTTGGAAAGAAACTTTACGTAATCGCTCCCTTGTCCGTATAGATACGCTATTAGTTGCTATCTTTACTCTCTCCGCACATCTCGCTCTCTTTCTCTCAGTCTTCTTCCCTGCTACGCGCGCCAAGATTACCGAACGTAATCTCGCGAGAATAATCGCGCCTGTATTTGCGCTCAGCCTCCGAGCGTATGTGACGTGAACTGTATCGAGCTGTCGTGAATCTATGTGCAAATATATACAGGGTGCGCTCTGAAAAACATAATACCAGCACATCTCTGGCAGATTAAAATTTGGAATTGGAATTGTTTGGAAGGACGCATGTTGTAATCATTATATTTTGTAGATCACTTGAACCTCATATGGGTGGAATTCGTTTGTATGCAGGTTGCAAAGTCCAAGGGAAAAACGTGACATTCCATTTTGAAAAACTTCGTTGACTTTAAATAACCAAAAAAAAAACGACCACCGTGTATGTCCTTCCAAACAATTATTTCGATATGTACATATTTCGTATTTTCAAGTTCGACAGAAATAATCACGTGTTCTGGTTCTCATGATTCATCCTGTATGGATGGAGTTGTTGAACTTCTGATAATTCCGCTTTCAAATTTTCTATGAGAATTTTATAAGAAGTTGTTTTTTAAAAAATTAATCGGATATTCATAAAATTAGGGAAATCGAATGAAGAGAAGTAAAGTCTGGAGACATTAAGGAAAGAGAAAGGAAATTCAAAGAAACCTAATTTACAATATTCAGATTGTAAGGAACGAAAGCAGCAGACACTAAATTAAGAACAGTTAAATTTTGAAAAATCGAATATAACCTATAGTTTTGTGCCCAAGGATCCCGATTAAAAAAACTCCGAACTGTATATCATTTGTCTACAATAATTTGTCAAATGAGCCACTCTGTATATTAATACATATATGTATTAATATCTATAGTAGAAGATAGTGCACAGCATACACGTTATGTGTGCCCCAGTCTCATCGAGAGAGAGAGCGAGAGAGCTTTCTTCGTGCAGCATCGGGTGAAAGCTGCTTTTGCCTTTCTGCTAAATATATTTCGTTGCACATAAACACACTTGTATTTGTGTTGTGATCCGGCAGTGACAAACACACATACACAAGTAACCTCGTAAATCTGCAGGCCATGTATTCACATGACTATTCGTCGTATAATAAATATTACGTTCCGCTGGATACTCAATTTTTTTGGTATACATACATCGATATCCCTGCAGGTTTATGTAATAATAATAAAAGATACCTTATTAATTCGTTCTGAAATGAATATACATGTTAATAATTATAAAGGATATTTGAAGGGACGCTCGACGATATTTTTCATCGAGAAGTGGGTATTGGATATTCGATACGTTCAAATACCCTTCGAAAAAAAACCTCTGTCGTGACAAGTACATGCTCCATTTTTTGTACGTTCTCGAAATATGAAGTACGCAGGCAAAGTTTGAAATTCGGAGAAATAATGGTTTAGAAAAAGAAAAAATAGTCTCAAAAATTCACTTGAAACATTGCTAAGGTCACGAAAATCATATAAATGTTGTTTTTTTACCCTGTTTAGAGGTCAAACGACTTCGATTGTTAATAAAAGTATTGAATCGTAATAAAGATGAGAGAATTTTTAAAAATACAGTAGTGCTTCCATTCCTTTTCAAAGATGCAAAATTCAGTACCATTTATGATAAGGACAATTTAAACTCAGCTGCAAACAATTTCATATTCACGGTTTAATTATCTTCGTTCACAGATTCAAAGCCGGTAAACTGCTGGATACAAAGTGGAATATCTTTTTCCAGAATGGTTAATTTTTTGTAGCTGCTTGTCACAGAAAGCGTTATATTCTTCGTTGAGGATGGTTTGATAAACCACCGAACATAGTATCTTTCTCAGTTACAAAATCTTCGTACCAGGATTAAAAAAAATATACATCCACTTAATAAACATAAATATCAAACATGAATAAAATATATGCATGCAACATATTTCGAGCATTTGGTGCGTGATAAACAGAGAGCGGAAGTCAAAATCGTGTTTCGTTTCTATACATATCATAAGAGATTTTTAGTCCCGTTTTCGCGACCGCCAGGTACACTTTCGCGTCTGCCATCTCCGAAGCTACTGAAGCAAGTCTCGTTTCTGAAAAGTTCTCCAGCTTTGGATACGTAATCATCAAGGAAGCGCTCGTCCTCAGACGCTCATGCGAGCTCACCGGTGAGACAAAAAGAGTAAAATAGAGATCGAATCTCAATACACTTCACTGACACGAGGCACTGTATAAAAAAAATACTTCGGCTACGAAACTGTCATACTTTTCTGTCCTGGGGAGATGTAATTCAGGCAAAGGAAGTAGGAGAAAGAAGGGAGAGGATGAAAATCTTTGAGCGTATATATACACGATACAGGAACATAAATATCGTATATTTATCTACGTGAAATGTTATATGCTCGAATTAAAGACATCGCGGCTATATATTTTCTTGCGCACGCTTCTTGCATCAATTTTTCTTCGTATAATCATTTTTACGTATAATTTTACAAAGTGCTGTGTCCTTTTCTAATCAGGAGTACAGCAGAGTCGTCACTGATCCAAGTACTAAACTTTGGTCAACGTAGTGTTTATTTATCGCTTTTGAAATTTAATACGAATTCAAATTTAATAATTTCAATAGCGAGTTTCATTAAAAAAGAACGTAAATGAGATCATAATTATGGATTGATATTTTTATTTGTCATTGAAGTGTTTTGAAGATAATAACCGATGGTAACAAATATATTTGGACTGTATAGTAATCGTACAATATTCCAGGGCTGCCAAAAAGCTTTCTTTAACGACTTAATTAATATATTTTATAATAAATAAAATCAGTTTTAAGAAGCTGCATGTACATTCTACAAACGTGATCTCGTTGGGCCGTGAAATTAGATCCTCGCAATGAATTGTCCTATCATTATTGAATACAGATATTTTATATTACGTATAGTTTCTTTAGGTAGAATTTTGACGATTCGCCGGTGAAAAAGAGGCTCTGTTTTTCAGTAGGTTTTGTTGCTTCCTAATGTCTATATGCGGTGTTGTGGTGGTCTTTTTTGAAACATCGAACGGTTGTTTACAACCGTTTCGACATCTCTGTTTCGGTTCTCCTCTCCCCTGAGGTTGATGTGCTACGGGTCTTCCTTCTTTCCGCCAATTGACGCCACAGCATCGATTTCCCTGTGCCTGGCCCTGTATCGTCGTACTCCCATAATTGTTTGGTTTTGTAAATACGTTTAATGTATCAGTTAATGATGAGACAGTTCTTCCGGTTGCAGTAGCTTCTGATTTAGATAAAGCTGATGACACGGCTTCAAATAAAGTTGAGCTTATGGGTGAAGCCGTTTCAGTTTCAGTAGGCGAAGTCGAAGATTCGGCAGTCGATGCACTTTTGTCCTCTTTTGTAGCCTCTTCTGCCTCACTTGGTACGATATATGGTGCTGTCACAGCTGTCCCTTCAGTCGAAGCCTCTTTTAGTTCAGTCGTTTAGTTGATAAAGTTGATAACTCAGTCGATGGGGATGTTGTACCTTTGGCTGGAGCCGCTTCAGTTTCAGTAGGCGAAGTTTCAGTTGACCAAATTAATGTTCCAGATACTGATGTTGTATCGTCTATTAAAAGGCCTTCTGGTTCACTTGATAAAGTTGATAGCTCAGTCGATGATGCGATTGTATCTTTCGCTGGAGCCGCTTCAGCTTCAGTAGGCGAAGTGGGTGATTCAGCAATCGATGAACTTTTGTTTGGGTTTGTAGCCTCTTCTGCCTCACTTGGTATGATATATGGTGCTGTCACAGCTGTCCCTTCAGTCAAAGCCTCTTTTAGTTCAGTCGGTAAGGTTGACGCGGTTAAATTTTCATTGTCGGCTCGTGTCGGCTCGAAGGCGTTCTGATTTAGTTGATAAAGTTGATAACTCAGTCGATGGGGATGTTGTACCTTTGGCTGGAGCCGCTTCAGTTTCAGTAGGCGGAATTTCAGTTGACCAATTTAATGTTCCGGATACTGATGTTGTATCGTCGATTAGAGGGTCTTCTGGTTTAGTTAATAAAGTTGATAGCTCAGTCGATGATGCGATTGTGTCTTTGGCTGGAGCCGCTTCAGCTTTAGTAAGCGAAGTGGATGATTCGGCAATCGATGAACTTTTGTACTCTTTTGAGGCCTCTTCTGCCTCACTTGGTACGATATATGGTGCTGTTACAACTGTCCCTTCAGTCGAAGCCTCTTTTAATTCGATTGGTAACGTGCCCGCGGTTATATTTTCAATTGGCGCTCCGTCTGGATAGATTGACTCGGTTGCACTTTTGGTTGGAATATCTTTTGGTATTATCGGCCAGGTTGATAGATCAGCTGCTGATTCAGTTGTGCTTTCGGTTTGAACTGCTTTTGTTTCAATTGACCAAATTGATGTTTCGGATGCTGATGTCGTTGTATCGTCGATTAGAGGACGGTCTGGTTTAGTGAATAACGTTGATGGGTCACTCGTTGATTCGGTTATACCTTGGACTAGAGCCTCTTCTTGGTCGGTAAATAAACTTGACGATTCGACAATTGATTCACTTATGTTTTCTATTGGAGCCCCTTCCGGTCCGGTCAGATGGAATGAACGATTGAATACTGATCCGAAAGCGCCGTTGCTCAAAGGTTCATCCCAATCGGCTGTGCCAGATGTATAATTTCGTACTGATACGAATGTATGATTCAGCGGAATCCCATTTGATTTGGTGAGGTAGAATGAACTGTTAAATGCTGATCCGGAAGCGCCGTTTCTTAAAGCTTCATCCCAATCGGCTCTGCCGAATGTATATTTCTTTACTGATGTGAATGTGTGATTCACCGGAGCGTCTTCTGATTCGGTCAGATAGAATGAACGATTGAATACTGATCCGACAGCGCC
>JAPYZJ010005989.1:0-13758 GCA_030522765.1 Ophioninae sp. B BG-2022a | reverse complement strand
TAAGTTTTTGGTAAAGCCTTTCCAGGGCTGTATTACGTGTCAAGGTGGTAATACGCGTAACAATAGGTCTGTAGCCCAACGGTGTCTTTATCGACGGCGTAATCTTGCTGCGAGATCAGAGTCAGGACCAAAGTGAGAAGTGAGACGAGTTTCAGATGTTTCTGGAGTACTTGCCGAAAAGTAGATCAAAGGTCTCTTTCCATCGGACTTCCGTTGTACCCAACGGTCGAGATCTTTGGAGAAAGAGGACGAACCTTGTTGAATACGATGTGAATCAGGTGAAGAATCAGAGTTTGTCAGGATTCGTTAGGACAAGGTGTCTTCACGTTCACACAAAGGAGAAGATCACGAGTGTATTATAATAAGTTGTTTAATTTCACATATAATTGAGGTTTACAATAATATAGATTACACTCGGATGCGGATAACACTTACTCGGTTTCTTAATGCGACGGTTTAACCGTTACAACAACCGATTCGAAGCACTACACCGAGTTCTTAATAAAACCTGTGCATGTTATCCCGTATATTCTGTACGTAGTTATTATTAGCGTAGCAGCTAACAGCAGAGGGCTCGGAGGGAGAACCTCGTCGTAACAGGATTTCAACGATTCTAATTTCTAAATCATCGATCCCTTGCTGCATAGAGTCGATATTTGTAGCGATGGCGCAGTAACTAGGTATGATTCGTTGATGCAACCGTGGGACCCACCGATAAATAGATTTTCTCAGTCCCTTGTCTGGACCACGTGCATTTTTAAGTGGCTTGGGCGACGGCCACGTACTGTGGGCGGAAAGCCGTAAAATTCGATCGTAGCCAAGATTTATTTATGGGCTCATTTACTCATGCGAGTCATGAGACGTAGCGATATTTGTTTCTGGATAGGGTTTCCTTTCTTTATGATAGTCGCCTGATCATGTATACAACTTTTGGGTCGCAGCTATAAATCTTAGCGGAAAAATATAACGTTACAATATTTGTTCGTTCTTATTCTACGGATATAAAATCAAGACCTTGCTCTAATTAAGGCAATTAATGAAAGTGGCTTAACAATATGGTCTATTTTTACCTTGATGGTGAATTTGTAACTCAAAAAATTCATATCAGCTAAATTGAGAGGGACAATCATTTACTCTTTCAACGTTTCAAAAGAAGAAGTCGAGAGTACAAGCACCGAAAATGATTACTTTTCTAGTTCCGCAATCCATTATAAGGGGGGTTTTAAAGAACAAAAAAATATATCTCCTACGCTAGGTGATCGCACATATAATTTTTCGATATAACAGAAAAAGGAAAAAAGGACATTTCTCAAACAAAATTTAATCCATTTTCGAGTCACGAAATCCATCTTAAGGCGACTTGATAGCCCAAAAAAATATATCTTCTAGACCGAGGTCTCACGCATGTGGTCACACAGTTTTCAAATATTGTGGTCCATTTTCCAATGCCTAACCCTCAATTAAGGGTGATTGGAAAACCTAAAAAAATTCTATAACCCAGATTGAAAGGACGACACATTTGCTTTTTCGACATTACTAACGAAGAGGCCGAGAAAACAATTTAAAAAAAGATCATTTTTTTAGTCCCCGATTCCATCTTTAGGGGAGACTTGATTGATTTAGAAAAGATGTCTTGTACACCTAGGGGATCACACATCTACTGTTGCAATATGTGAGAAGGACTGAAAGAAATATTTCAACGAAAAAATTGTATCATTTCCGAGTCCCGGATCCTACCTTAATGGTGATTTTAAAACCCAACAAACTTATACCACGCAGATTAAGAGGATCACAAATTTACTATTTCGAAATTCCAGTAACGTATACAGATAAAATGAGCCAAGAAACTATGGTCTATTTTCGAGTACCTTATGGGTGACTTGATTACCGAAAAAATCTATATCAGCTAGATTGAGAGGATCACACATTTACTTTTTCGAAATGTTGAAAGAAGAGACCGCGAAAAGAAGTAAAATAATGATCACTTTTCGAGTCCCAGAATCTAACTTAAGGGGAACATAAAATACCAAAAAAATATCTCCTCGGCTAAGGAGGATTTTTTTGTAAAAGGAAATTTAGTCCATAATCGCGTCCTGGATTCTACCTTAACGATAACTTAAAGACTCAAAATATGTTATAATGAAGATTGAGACGAACGCACATTTACTTTTTCGATAGTTCCAAAAAAATGGCCGATAAAACGAGTGAAAATTTTTTCACTTTTCTAGTTCTATAATCCAACTTAAACGGGGCTCGAAAGACCAAAAAAATATATTTCCTAGTCGAAGGGGATCATACATCAACTTTTTCAATATGTCAGACACATGAAAAAAGAAAATTCATACGAGGAAATTTGGTCTATTTTCAAATCTCGAAACCTACCTATTGGTGGCTTGAAAACCCAACCAAATTATATCACCGAAAATGGGAGGATCACACATTTACTTTTTCGATATTTTAATATCAGAGTTAATATTTAATATCGGATGTTTTAATATCAGCAATTAAGGGGCCGAGAAAACGGTAGGAACAAAGATCTTTTTTTGGTGTACCTAAACTTATCGTAAAGGAGGCTTGAAAGACCAAACAAATATCTCTCCTAGTCCAAGGGGATCACACATTTACTTTTTCGATATGCCTGATTGTCGCATCCTATGGCAAACCACGGATAATTGTACAAAAAATTCCGCATTCTATATTAGATGACATGTGCAGCCTCTCATCAACAATACCTCTTAGAATGAATCTTCATTCTATTGTACCATGCCGTACGAGAGTGTAAAACTTTTGCACCTTTTGGTCAAAATCTTCCTTCCTTTGTACCCACGCCTACAAATGTGTACATTGTTTCTACCTTCCAGCAACTATTTTTACCTCGTTGATGTAACGTTCATTCATTTCCTCTCACTCGTAAGCTTATACTATTTCTTAACGATCCTTCCTTTCAATCTTGTTCTACAGATATGAATAGGGAAACGGTCAGAAAAATCATTAAGAGCGTCATTTACACGTACAAGCCGCAGATTGTACAACAGCTCACGATTCTGGACCATAAACGACGTCTGGAATTTTGCGTTTGGGGTCTCGGACAACTTCAAGATGACCCCAATTTTTTTCGAAAAATCTTATTTACTGATGAGTCTGGTTTTACGAAGCGGGGAATCATCAACCGGCATAATTTCCGACAATGGAGTCCAGAAAATCCTGGATGGACTATTCGGATACCGAGCCAAGAATAGTGGAGAGTAAATGTATGGACGGGCATCCTGAACCACCGGATTATCTGCCCATGGTTTTTCGATGGGAATATGGATAGCTAAGTCTACGCTGATTTGTCGGAAAATGTTTTGCCCGTTCTTGTGAAAGATGTTCCTCTGGATCTGCGGCTTAGGATGTGGTGGCAGCAAGACGGTCACCCTGCTCATACAGGGAGAAACTTGTTAAGAATTCTTCGCGAACGTTTCCCGAATCGAATCATCGGAATACGTGGATCGGTATCGTGGCCGGCGAGATCTCCTGATCGGACCCCGCTCGATTTTTTCTTGTAGGGGAAGATCAAGGATTTCGTCTATAAGACTGAGCCCACGACAGAAGACGATATGCAGGAACGCATTAGGGCAGCGTTTGCCACGATAATGCAGCGAGTGTTGCAGCGCACCAGGGCCAACATAACGAAACGCCTGGAGCTATCTGTCCACCAGGAAGGGCCCCATATAGAGCGTTTGCTCAAAAGGTGGAAGTTCCACTGTGGAACCCCCTCTAAACAGGATGCACCGGCGTTGAGCGGTACGTTCCATTTTCATTTGAAATAAGTGAATTATTCATAGCATGTATTGTCATAAAAAATATTTTTTTTTCTGCCGCTTTCCTTCTCTTTCGACCAGTTTTTTCTTTCATTTAATATCTTAATACATTCCATATGTTACAGATTATGTTGGTTCTGGCACACCGCAATATTTGTGTAAGCTGTTCACGTCCCCTCGCCAGGTATCTTATCTATGTCGTATGCTCCTTAAAAACGATGATAGCCTTGCCGTAGCCGTCCTACTTCGGGTGGTTCGATTTAGCATTCGTTCGTGAAGTTCTTTCAGGTTCTCAACGTGGAAGCGGTACTAATCTTGATGTCCCTGCATTATTCGCCATTTATCTGTGGGTACATTTCCTTAAACTACTACATTATATTAGGTCTACAACTTTGCTCCCGCCGATTTTTTTTTAATTTAAGGCTTTATTACAACAAAACGATCACATACATTAAGTTTCAAAGTATTGTCCATCGTTAGCTACTTTGGCCCATCTCTCGGGCAACAAGCGAAACCCGCGGCAAAAAAAATTCTTCATCTTTCGATAAAGTCCATGAGTCGATCCAACTTTTCACTTCTTCATACGAGCTGAAGTGCTGGTCAGCCAGGCCGTGTGCCATTAATTGAAATAGGTGAAAATCAGACGGAACAACATCTGGAGAGTACGGCAGGTGAGGTCAAACTTCCCATTTCAACGTTTCGAGATATTTTTTCACCACTTTGGCAACGTGAGGTCTAGCATTATCATGCTGTAAAATAATTGTATCGTGTCTCTCATTGTACTGTAGCCGTTTTTATTTTAAAGCACGGCTCAGGCGCATCAATTGCGTTCTATGACGCTCACCTGTGAGGGTCTCAGACGGTTTCAGGAGCTCATTATAAATTACGCCAAGTTGGTCACACCTAACGCAAAGCCTAACGTTTGAGCCATTTTGAGCCATGCAACCATTCCCGACACGTTCTGTCACTAATAGCCATTTTACCATAAGTATCTAAGATAATCCAGTGAGCCTCAGACGCAAATTTTTTCATATTGAAATGAAAAAGCAATACTTCCAGCAAATGTCGAGAATTCGGTTTAAGTTCCGACATATTTAATAAAAATTTTATCATGATTTAAACACAAATTAAGTTATCTCAAAACAGGGTTATATTGACAAATGTCAAAACAAAGTGTTTGACATCGGTGATTAATATATTTCAACTTCTACCTACGACTACCGCCATCTCTTTAAAAACGGCGGGAGCAAAGTTGTAGACCTAATATTATTTCAAAATCTTTGTACTTACGGTTATCTACTAACTTGTTAAAAGACTTTAGTTGCTCATTTTAATTGTCGGAAAAAACATTTCAATGACGACGATTGAGAGCGTGCAGTCAGCGAGAGGAGGTTTTTTCGACGTGACCAAAGTATAATATGTGAATAAAAAAATAATTATATTATTACCATGGTGTTGATATCAATCGAGTTCCAACCGGAAATAAGGTAAAAAAAAAAATTCGCAAAAAAAATCTGAAAAAATTCGTATGAACGCAACAAAACGTAACGCAACTTTTTACCGTCTTGAGATTGTGTTGTAAACCTCGTCGTTTTCGTACTCCGGAGCAATTTTCATATTGTGTATTTTTTCGAAAAAACGAAATATTGTTGGGAAAAAAAATCGCAAAAATTTTTCTATAAAACGAAATTGTAGCTTAGGCTTCCCCTTTTATGATTTAAATAGGAGAAATGCATAAAAAAGATTTGTACTGTAAAAGGGGTCCACTTACAAAACAACAAAAAAAACGGCAAAAAATGGTTGATTTCAGAACTGGGTGCCGAGTGTAAAAAAAATCGTAAACATTTTTTTGGTACGCCAAAATGTAGGTGAATTCCCCCTCTTTAAAATGCCGTTGGTCGAATTGGCCTAGCCCAACTACCGGTGAAATGGCATAAAGAACAGTTCGGGTACTTTTTCCAACTTTTGTCCGGAAACTTTCCGACGGTAGTGTATATATATTTTTTATTTTTTTTGTTATTGTTTGTTCCATCCCGTACACCCCTCGGGTTTTTACGGTCCCCTCCTCCCCTCTCGGTTTCTTCCTGTTTTTTCCCCCACCTTGTTTCCTCCTGTTTTCCCCGCCTTGTAGAAATTGTATATAAAATCTTTAAATAGTATTGTATAGAAAATTGTATATAAAATAGTGTAAATAGAAAATTGTATATAAAAAACGCCAGTCAACATTAAAATTATGTTATTGATGTTATATCGCTGAACGTATATTATTGAAATCAAGTCTTAAAAGTTACAAAAAATTCTTTGCGATGTCCGTTTTTCATTCTACAACTTCGAAATATCAAACTGTGCGTGAGAACGTGTCGGTCATCTTAGACATTCCGTCGGACAATACACTCGTCTCCTACATTTGCCGGTCTTTTACCCGGGTTGTTGGCCCAGTTTGATACCGGACCGGCAAGAAAATTGTTATTTTCTTAAGGTTAAACGAGTTGCGATAAGCAGGGGAAAAATGGTACGTCAGATCCGAAAAATCTATTGATTCGTTCACTAAAAAGTCTGCACGGAGAGACGAAGATCTGAAAGTCATAACGTTTGAGCATTCTTTTCTTAGCGCGATTCCAGATAGGTTCACATTGGCCGAGCTCGCATACGAATGGGCAATTCCTGCTGGGAATTGTATAGCGTCGAAATTGCAATACTGCTGGACGGTGTTAAGTAATCCAACTCAGCATCCGGGACGAATATTGCTTCTATACAATTATCAAAGAGACGAGCTCTCATAAAAGAAATCTTGGGTTATCATGGTAGACCTCGCGCCAACCTTCGTGGGTATGACTCGAAGTAATCTTCGTATCGCATTAAGAATACAAAAAATCTATTCAATATTTGGGTATGGTTATGACGAACATCTAAAGGCATCGTAAGGGAAGAGAGTCACTCCTGAAACGTGATCTTGAGTTGGTTTAGCTGCATCACTTTGGTTGGGTTTGTGTATCTGCAAGTGTTTTTGCGAATTGGTATAATCATTTTCCACCTATCTCTTCCGAATTTCAATAATCGAAAAATGTTATTTGCGTGATCTCCGAATTGAATCACTCATACGTATCTTTTGAAAAAGGTCAGGTGCGCCGCGTCGATGCCGTGAAACACAACCATCATAAAAGGTCCTGGGTTAAATTGAATTGCAAAGTTCACTTGACGAACGACAAGGGAGCGTTTGTCCTATTAGTATATTGGTGAAGTGATGGAAGAGATCGACTCCGACAAGGCTTGCGAGGATTCGATAGCGCTCGAGCATGATCACGAGCAGATCCCCCTCGAATCACCCTCGACGTCCGGCGCCTCGCCACAATATTGAAGCGGTTGATGACAAATTCTGAGATTCATACCCAATCCTGTGCATTCGAATCTATTTCATATGCCCTTTTTATATTATCGCGAACTCCATTTGTATTCTGCGCGTATTGCTTCAATTCAGAACATCGCAGGAATTTGGTGTGTACTAGACTTTTAAGAATTTTGTGGATACTGTTTAAATTTAACTTCTTAAATTTAAGTCAGGAAAACATTCTATACATCTTTTAATGTGCGGTAGACAATTTTAGATACAAAAATGATTTGGCATTAGCGATTACAAAGGTTGTGTTTCTCGCGCTTTCTTCCCTTGCCTTTCAATAATAGCGTAACTTCAATCATAAATGGCAAACGTGTTGTACAAGTGTAAGAGTACCTCCGTTTTCCCGACGTGACTGACTTAGACCATGGACATGAGACCCGAATACTTATTCACGTGTATGAATACAACGAGTACAAATGCTTGACCTTTGTGCAATAATGTTTTACTTATGTTAATGAACCGTGATTTCCGTTAAGCACCGCGATTTCAAGAATGTCCCATGGAACCTCCAAAGCGCTTCGTCAGCGTTGCTTTGACGTTGAAAATTTTGGTTAAAAATTTAATGTGCATGTAAACGTCCTGCGAGCTTCGTGATGCCTGTCCCCGGAAAATGGTGAAAAGTGTGGTGAAAGCAAAGAGAATCTGGCTGCCTTCATGGTGGGAATATCCTATTCGAATTTCCGAAACACGTCATCCGCATAGGTTTTACTGTAGTTAATAAAAGGTTACACCTGTACTCATTTAACCACCGCATTTATATTTTTTTACGTAAAATAACGGAACGTAAGGTGAAAGCAGACAAATCTCGAAAACCTAATTTCGAGAATGTTCCATCGAACGCGCGAACCGCTTAATCATCTTTGGTTAAAACGATGACGAATTTTAGCAACACGTTTATGTTTTTTTACCCGAAATATCCGAAGGTAAGGTGATAAGGGAGAGAATCTCGGTGTCATAATTCAGGAATGTCCCATCGAACGCCCGAACCGTTTAATCATAGTTGATTTTACTTTGGCTGATAAACAAACGGTAAGTAAACGTCCTACGAACGTCGTGATATTTTTTGACCCAAAATAATAGAAAGGATGGTGAAAGCAGATAGAATTTCGGTGCCGTCTTATCGGAAATATCTCATCGAATCCGCGAATCATTTACGTCCGCGTTCATATTTTTTTTCGGCAAATGACACACGGTTAGGTAAGAGCAGAAAGAATCTTGGTGCCGTATTATCGGGAATGTCCCATCGAATTCCCGAGAACTATCGCGATTATATTTTTCATCATTAACGAATGCACATTTTAACGTCTTCGGAGAGCACAGCAATCTCGAAGACGCAATTTCGAGAATCTTCCATCGAATCCCAAAACCGCTTCATAATCTTTGCCTTTATCTTGGGTAATAAAAAAATTCTCCTGTAGTCATTTTACCATCGCGTTCATAGTTTTTTACATGAGATGACCGTACGTACAGTGAAAGGGGAGAGAATCTCGGTGCCATGATTTCGGGAATGTCTAGTCAAACCTCCGAAACACTTCATCATCATTGCTTTTATATTTCTTAATTAACAAATGTTGCTATAACCATTCTCCGAGCGTCATAGTCAATTTAGACGCAAAATAACCTAAGGTAAGATGAAAGCAGAGAAAATCTCGTTGCCGTCTTCTTGGGAATATACCATCGAATCTCCGAGAACCATCGCGATTATTTCATGTGTCTTTTATAATTAACAGAAGCGCCTTTAAACGTTCTCAGAGCGTCGTCATTGACTTTGATCAAAAATGACCGAAGATAAGGTAAAAGCAGAGAGAATTTGGAGGCCATGATTTTGGGAATATTCCATCGAACCTCCGAATCGTTTCATCATCATTGCTTTTATCTTGGTGAATAAATAAATGCGCCTGTAGATATTGTACCACCGCTTTCATATTTTATTACCTAAAAAGAACGAAGGAAAGATTAAAGTAGAGATAATCTATGTCACGTGATTTCTGAACAGCTTCATCATCATTGCTTTTACATTTGTCACAAATGCCTCTGTAGACGGCCTCCGAGCGTCGTGATCAGTTTTGACACAAAATGACCAAAAGTGAGGTGAAAGCAGGGAGAATCTTGTTGTCGTCTCATCGAGAACGTCCATTCGAATCCTAGACAAACATCATGATTATTTATTTTGTCTTTTATAATTAACAAATGCGCCTTTACACTTCCTCGAATCGTCGTTATTGATTTTGACCGAAAATGACCGAAGGTAACGTGAAATCAGAGAGAATCTTAGTCCCTTATTATTGGGAATGGTCTAACGAATACTCGAATCGCGTCTTCATCATTGCTGTTACGGTCTTTAATAAACAAATGCGACTGTTGGCATCTTACCACAGCGTTGACATTTTCAATGGAAAATGACCGGAGGTAAGGTAAAAGCAGAGAGAATCTCCGTCCCTTGATTTCGGTTATATCTCGTCAAACCTCCGATACGCTTGATCATCGTTGCTGTTATATTTGTTAATTAACAAATGCGACTGTAAACATTTTGCGAGCGTCATAATGAATTTTGATAAAAAATAACCGAAGGTAAGGTGAAAGCAGAGAGAATCTCGATGCCGTCTTATCGGGAATATCCCATCGAATCTCCGAGAACCATGGGGCTTATTTCATTTGTCTTTTATAATTAACCAAGGCGCTTCCACACGTCCTCAGAGCGTAGTTATTGGTTTTGATCGAAAATGACCTAAGATAAGGTGAAAGCAGAGAGAAGCCGTGATTTTAGGAATATCCCATCGAACCCCCGAACCCCTTCATCATCATTGATTTTAACTTGGTTATCGAACAAGTGCGCTCGATTATTAACCAAGCGAACTTATTTATTTCGCTTGGTTAATAAACAAGTTCGCTTGGAAATCATATTTTTTCCGCAAAATGACCGAAGGTTAGGTGAAAGCAGAGAGCATCTCGGTGAATCCCAATAACGCTATATCATTGCTTTTATTTTGATCGACTAACAAATGGGATTGTAGTTATTTTATGATCGCGTTCATGATTTTTTATGCAAAATTACCGAAGGTAAGGTTTATTGATAAAGAATCTGTGACTTCTTATTCGGAATGGCCTAGCGCATCCCTGAATCTCGCCATCATTATTGCTTTTACCTTGGTCGATGAAAAAATGCCCCTGTAGTCATTTTACCACCGAGGTTATATTTGTTTGCAAAATGACCGAAGGTAAGGTAAACGCAGAGTGAATTGCCGACCCTTAATTTCGGGAATGTCCCATCAAACCCCCGAAACGGTTCATCATCGTTGCTTTTACAATTGTTCATTAAAAAAAGCGCGTGTAATCGTCCTCCGAAAGTTATAAGCAATTTTGACACAAAATGACCGAAGGTAAGATAAAAGCAGAGACAATCTCGGAGACAATCTCGGTTCCGTCTCATCCGGAAGCTCACATCGAATCCGCCCAAAGCTTCATCATCCATGCTTTTACGTTGGTCAATTAACAAATGTGTCTGTTTTACGATCGTAAACATAATTTTGAATGCCAAATGACCGAAAGTTTGGTAAAAGCAGAAAAAATCTCGATGCGATATCAGTAATTTCCCATCGCATCCCGGAATCACTTTAAAATCATCACTTTTATGGTCGTTAATTAACGAATCTGCCTATAAACAACCTCCCAGCGTCGTGATCAATGTCGTCGCCGAATCTCCGAATGTAAATATGGATGCAGATACAATCTTGGTGGAGTGAACTCAAAAATATCCCATGGAATCCGCTTACGGGGGACCCGCACACCTTCCTCCGACCCGCCGCGTCAGCCGATCATGTTGATAGTTTTCCATAGATTTCTTAAACTACTCTTCAGAATTTCATGATATTTGACCAGACAATGTCAAAATGATAGATACATGTCAATGTCAAAATCAATGTCAAAATGATAGACGACTAGCCCCCTACTCCCCAAATTTTCCAAATAAAAAAAAAGTACAGATTGAATAACCAACCGAGAATAGTGATGAAAATGCTGTCAAGTTAAAATTTTGGTTGGTATCACGACTTGCAGGGGACGACAGCTATGTACCCATATTCAAAACGCGTATTTTGTGACCTCAACCGTTTGATTGTGCGGCAGAAGGTAAACGGTACCCAATCCCCAACGAAGAAGTACACTCTGTAATAACTTTTTATTCCACCATATTCTGAATTAACCTTAAAACCTTTTTAATTTCGCCGAGGGTCCGGATGGAGGAAAACCTGTGAACTGAAGAAAAATCTGGTTCTAATCTATTTCTATCTTCCATGCTGTACAGAATAGTTCCTTAACAAATAATTCAAATGATTTGAAATTGCAGATACATTTGACAGCTATCAAAGATGTTTCTATATACCTCTTCGGCATCGACCCTTATCTACTCTTTTGGACCGGTTTCTCTTTTTTTCATTGTAGGTAACTCTGTGTTGCTAAAATTGCAACGAATAATAACCTTTGAAATATTTATTTATGTTAGAATAGTGAATGGCGGCTCACGAATGTCCATCAATGAGTACCGTAGCAGGATGACGGCAGTTTCGCTGCGGTATAAAATACAGTTTCGCGGTACTCGGCCAATTTCTTCGAAACTGCAACTGAAAAAAAGGTTACCAATCACTATTTTTTATTTACCTACTTGAGTAAAATTAACGCTCTGTACGGCATGATTATCGAAAAAAATCGCCGAACACCTGCAGTCACGCGACACTGACGCCATCAACATTTTTTGTATTAACCCTTAGAAGCATGGTGGTAACCCACGTTACCACTTTGATTTAATTGAATATTTCTAATTTATTTACGTTTGAACTTATTGAGATACGGTTTTTTGCACGTTTCAGTTACTTGAGGGACGTAGGAACATAACAATACACTCTAATTGGCATAATTGTTTATAATATAAGAATTATACACAAACAAACTGAAAAAAATGACGTTTTTTTCGAAAGAATTCATTTTTGAAGAATCTATCCAACAAAATCATTGGAAATTTGGTGAGAAAGGGTTTTTGGGGTCGCTGATTATAAATCCGAAGTCAGATTTTCAAAATTCAAGATGGCGGATCCAATATGGCCGACACCGAAACGTAACTCTACGAGAAGATTGATAAAAAATTGTACTGAGGGGTTTTCGGAGTCGCTGATTACGAAGCTGATGTTAGATTCGCGTAATTCGAAATAGTAGATACAAAATATCCGACGTGAACACATAAGTTCGAAAGATTCATTGATTTTGAAAATTCACTGTTCTTTGGAACAACATCGATTGCTAGAACGATTCCAACAAGAATCCCAACGCCACGTTTCTTTTTTTTTCCATTTGTATTCAATTTATAAAATTGTAGTAAATTTTCAAAATCTTATGGATATTATAGTAGAGTTACGTTTTGGTGTCGGCCATATTGGATCCGCGATCATGAATTTCGAAAATCCGACTTCAGATTCGTAATCAGCGACCCCGAAAGCCCCAGAGTAAGAATTTTCATGATGATAGGATCGTTCAAAAAATGTATGCTTCTAAGGGTTCAAATAAGTAGATATGTATATTGGTTTGTTACAAATAAGTTTCATGGACTTGAAATTGGTTTGAAAGAATATTTAGATTTAAATAGACTGAGAATCGGTTTTCGACAGAAATGTCATACGACGCTACAGAGGATTAAACATGTTATCGTAAATTTACTTACAATTTATATGATTGCAAAACTTTTCAGAGGATCGCGTTCATTTTTATGAATTTGGCAATCGCTTCAACTATGTCGGTCAATAAAATACCGCAAATAATTTTGACGTTTCAGGCTGGGTAACACCACGAAACTTTACGACAAATTTGCTTTCATTTTGCAGGCGAAAATCCTTTTCCATCCGTTACTTTTTTTTCACTCGAACTCACTACAATCCTCCCCAACACTTCGTCATTCCAAAGGATGTTTTTGGAAAATTGTTTTGGTGTAGTCACGATATACGATGATGCGTCCGAAGCCATCAATGACTGTGACAAATGTGCATCGGTAAAACATTTTCCGCTTGTAAACGTCTCCAACATGAAATGAGCTTAAGACGCAGCCTGTACTCGCATTGGTAAAACAAAATTAGTGCGAGCGACAGCTATGTACCGCGAGGCAACATTATCGCTAGCGTCCAGCAATCCTCGGCGGGCTTCGTATGTGCGTATCTACACGTACTGTAACGGGTATCCGCGGTTTTACCAAGGCGGTGGGCTGGGGAAAGGGGTAAAACACCAAAGGAAAGAAAATGAAGAAGTTAAATGACAAAATAAAGGTCTATTTCACTTAAGACAACCTTAAGACTACTTAACAAAGATAAAGAAAACATTCCGACTCCATATAATAAAAGAAAACATATTTAGGGGACACGGGAAAGCCGACCCGCGGAAGTCCCAAACTTAAAGTCCGACCCGTGTCGAAAGAAAAAGGAAAAAAAAAGAACGGAAAAGAAAACCCGAATTTAACCAACGAGAAAACGCAATTTGTTGGGCGCCAGCCTGAATTCAGGCAATCCGAATTACGAAACA
>JAPYZJ010005988.1:0-10685 GCA_030522765.1 Ophioninae sp. B BG-2022a | reverse complement strand
GCTTAAAAAATGGGTCGAGTTCGTTCCGTTTCAGCAGCATATCGCAGGCGTTGATTCGGTCCAGAAGGTTTTTTTGCGTCAAATCATGCGGCACCCAAATATCAAGCTTTTTTTTCTATCCAGCCTTCTGCAGATGGTTTTAAATGGTTTGGAGACTAACTCCCAACTCCTGGGCGATGTCACGAGATGCCACATGCCGGTCTAACTCGATGTTTTCTATGATTTGATCGATATTCGTCGTCACAGGTCTTCCGCCGTCTGGCTTATCCATGGTGTCGTTTTCACCGGCTCTGAATCGTCGAAACCATTCCTTCGCGGTTCGAAGTGATAGAGTACCATCCCCCAAAACACCATTAATTCACGGAACGTTTCTCTAGCGGATTTGCCTTTAACGAAGGAAAACTTTACAATAGCGCGAATTTCGGCGTTAGTAAACTCTGTATTTACACGTCTATAACTGTTGAACGCAATATCCAAACTAATCATGCATAGCGTCGTTTTTTAGGTTATGTCAAAACCATTCAAATAATGTATAGTATTGCCGATACGAGCTCTGTAGCGCTTTGTACACTGCCACGAAATTCAAAAGACAAAAAGGCGGAAGGGAGATATTTGACAACCTAATATTGGAAAGAAACGAAGATTCACCTGTAACAAATGGCATGTGAATTGTAAGCTCTTAAGAGTTGATTTAAAGAAAACACGAAGAAGTAGCGCTTTTTAATTTCATGGAAAATTCTAAACGCGAATTTCCAAGGATCAAATCTAAAAAAAAATGGATTTTGACGCTCTACTTGAACCCCTTAAGAAGGAATTTCGAAAAATCCGTTTTTAAATTGTGCCTATGCGATATCAACGATCTACCAAATTTCACGTTTGTACCTTCAGCCTTTCAGGCTGGACGTTGATGAGTCGTCATCAATCAATCAGAACTCTGTTTTTTATGTAAATAGATTAAAGAATATTTGTATTAAGTGTAGTAAAAAGACACCCATTATTTTCTGTAGTCACCCAATCACAAAACTGTCGCAAACGTTAATTTAGTACCAAATCGCATCTTTGCAATGCCATCTGATATATAACTGGAGCCATCTATTCGAGAATCATGGATTTCTTTTTACTCCATCTAAAAATGACTCCTTATTAATGAGCGTTCCAATGAAACTGTTTTTTATGTATAAAGATGAATGAATATTTTTATTAGGTGTAGTTAAAAAAGTCCAGTATTTTCTGAAGGAATCCAATGACAAAAGTGTGGCAAAAGTTTGCTTAGTACAAAACCTGATTTTTCCCACGACATTCCGTGTAACCCGATCGGACTTGTATAACGCGAGATACAAACTGAAGCCTCTATTGGCAGAATCGTGCGTTTCTTTTAACCGCGGCTAATAATAACTCCGAATCAAAGAGTATTTAAATAAAAGTAAGATTGAGGAGAAAGCGAGCTACCGGAATTGTTTTTCTCTTCGTCCTGCATAATGTTGATGATTTCACCGCCGGTGCTTTCCTTGCTCGAGATCATGGGATCCTGTGGGAATTTGTTGTGATTGGAGGATATCGCGCCGACACTTCCGGCGTCTTTGTTGATGGTTTTGCTCGGCGGACACGACGGATGAAGGCCCGTAGCGACGCTCTGCAAAAATCTCGTCGCGTCGTTCGCAGCTGGTCCAACGAGGGCCCGACATTTCGCCTCGACTTTGTCCCAAGCGCAATAAGGGTCTTGAAGAGCGACGCACTCGCCGCACGAGAGTATTCGATCGCTGTAACACCGGTGAAGCCGCAAAGCTTGCACTTGGCTATCCGCTATAACGACCAATCGGCCGTCCTCCAATCCGTCGCTCGCTTGGGTCGCCCGAACTACTTTTATTCCTCGAACGGGCACCGACGCCGGAAACGCCTGAATCTCCTCGATAACGACCGGACTCACGCGCTCGTAAGTATCAGCCGATTCCGCGTTCACCGCTTTTATTATCTTTCCGTTATCCGTACCGATAAACAAAACGTCGTACGTCTTGCCTCCGGGTGTCTTCACCTGCGGATCGACCGCAATCTGGGTAAACCTGTAACTGTTTTGAGCAACGAAAAAACTGTTAAAAACACATCCATGATCCAAGTAGAAACGATCTTTGTACCGCGCTCGAAATTAATCGGCTTATTAACCCTAAACCGGTGAACGTAGGTCGTTTTTCCCTGGCTCAAAATTTAATTCCGATATTTCTCAAACGTATAATTATTTAATTATAGTTAAATAATTGATAGTCATGGATTATCAATCAATTCAAAATTTATTTGATCGTACAATTATTTCCTACATGAATATTATCTATTTTTCTGTAAAGGGCAACCTTTTTCCTTTGAGAAACTGCTGTTGAAAGAAAAAAGTTTTTTTCGCGAGTTGCTCAATATTTGATGAAAAAAATATATAAAAAATAATGAAAATGTACAAACAAATATTTTCCCTTGAAAAGTGTATTGTAAAGATAAACCATGAACTTTTCCATGTATAATTATGGGTGTGGTTTCATGTATAATTTCACAAAGCTTAGCGAATCGAAGAGCCAGGCTTTGTGAAATGATAAGAAATTATTATACCGAAGTGTTTTTTTCAGCTATTGTAAATTCACAACGATACTCACTGAAAACTGGTCCTTATGACGATTGGCTGACCGAAAAAACTTTGCACCGATTCGTCCATGAGCGAGTGGACGTTGATGAAATTTAACGTGAGATCCGGCAATGTGCGGGAATCGTTGACGCATTGTCCGGGACGAGGATCAGGGACTTTTGAACTCTGCACCG
Source organism: Ophioninae sp. B BG-2022a (assembly GCA_030522765.1). Lineage (NCBI taxonomy): Eukaryota > Metazoa > Arthropoda > Insecta > Hymenoptera > Ichneumonidae > Ophioninae sp. B BG-2022a. Next base: position 7,886 of record JAPYZJ010005988.1, on the reverse strand, counting down.
GTAGCCAATTGGAATCGCGAGCGCTTTGCTCCTTAAAATCTCCCTCAAAAGTCGTGGCTATGTCTCTCAGCGAGAACGCACAGACGGCTGAGCCGCTTATGCTGTTTACAGGTGTCGTGAAAGTTCCGTATATCAACTGTTCCGTGAGGTTTCCGTAATGACCGGATATCAATTCCGTTGTTGATTCTGTTATGTCAAAAAAACCTTCCGCTTTATGCAAATTCTGATTATAGGGCGAAGCAGTGCGAGTACTCGGATCGTTTTCCGACGATGATGGCTTCGGAGCTTTGACGATAAAAATAATTGTAGGATTGTAAGGTTTTAAGATTTCTGAACTCACGTATCTCATTGAAGTAAAATGGAAAGTCCCCAGTGACGGAACAATTCAGGCGGGATTTCAAGAATGAAGTCCACTTCTTGTTAAATCTGTGTGGACCGCCACGATCGTATTTACAGACTCGCGCCACGCGAGAATACACGGCCTGAAGAATAAAATGAACAAAGACACGAAAGCAGATTAATACGAAATCATTACGAGAAAAATCGAATAATCGTATCGAATCCTTTCGATACAAGGAACTTGTTTAAGGGCATATGATGAACATGGACATAACCTCACAAATTTTCGAAATCCCTTTTCTCGGCGTCGATTATGTTTACGGCGGAAAATCGAGCATCAGTCTTTGTAGAATTCATAGAGACAGAAATAGATGCTTGAATTTTACGATAAAAATGTTTCGTCCTTGAGAAATTGCGATTCAAAAATTTCGAGTATCTCTCTCGCACTCGTGTGTCACGTGGTACCTACGTCTTCGACATGTCCTTAAAGTCGCGGAGAGGGTGGACATAACCTCACAAATGTTCGAACCTAGTTTTCTCATACACGGTTATGTTCATGGAAGAATCAAGAGCGTTATGCTTCGTCAAATTTATAGATAAATTGACGTACTTTTTTGGTAAATCTCACAAAAATTCCAGTTACCTCTTTCGAACTGACATGCCACGTGGTACAGATTCTATTTCGTTCTGAATACGATTCTCGAAAGCGATACGCAATGAGTTTAATGCTCAATTTTGTGCATTACAACGAAAATTCATTTTTAAGTAGATCTACCCTCAAATATTTAAAGCCTTACCTTTCCGCAATTAATATATTCGACCGCTGTTTCGCGATAGAAGAAATACACGAAATCTCCGTGTGTCAGGGAACTTATGAAGTTCGGACCTGAAACGATACAAAAATTCAATTTGGATGTATCCTTTCTTTCTTATGGGAAAACGACACCGGATTCAATACGATAGATAAAGCGTTAATAGACCATTCAACAAAAGCTAGGTGGATGTGAGTTGTAAAATCTATAACAATTTGTTGACTTGTTTACTGTTTGCATTTAGTTTCACATCGCAGAGGCTTGTATCGAAATCAATTTGAAAGTAACGCTAGGTCTTGATGCCAACTTTGCGATTATTGTTTGGCATACCGGAAATTTTCAACCGGAAATTGAAAGCGTGTGGCAACGAAGTGCGTGAACTGCACGTTGAAGTTGAAACTTCCAATTTAAAACCTAATTTATGAAAATCCAGTTTTCTAACGATCTGAATTAGATACGCGGGCAGATGAACCGTAATCACTGAACTTCCGATCGCCATAAAACGATTCATCAGCTCAAAGTGCCTAACTTCGCAATTTTATAACGACAAAACTGATCGGTTAAAGTGGTACTAGCGGATTGATTAGTGAACGGTATATCTATAATTTTTTGAGTCTGAAAATAGAAAAATACAATACATTTAAGCATGACATTCTTATTCATCGTAAGAAAATAATTATTCGAGAAATGTTGGTAATAAACGTGTTCAATTATTATTATCAAAAATGAAGTACTAAAATAGCAATCAGCTTGACTCGAGTGGTCTTACCAACCGCCATTTCATAAAGCTGTTATCCCGAAAAAATGACGAACGTCGTTTGTTCGACGTGACTGTACACGCGTGTAGTGGCTGTGTGTCGACCAGCAAAGGCAACGATCAATCGCTTCGATCGATATTATCTGCTTGAAATGTCCGAGACCCTATATTTTTTTATGAAACATATGTAATCGCGACAGTTTCGTTGACCATTTCCGCTTTTTGCATAGTTTGTATCTAATCGCAAACTATTAATATTACCGTTCGAAAGATCGATCCGCACGTATACCCCAAATGTGAGTTAAATACATTGATTTAATGAATGAATAACTATCGTATTTCCTCGGTAAGGTATGCTGAATTTTCGCCGACGTAATTCCGAATTGCTCTATTACAGTATACAACAAAATCAATTTTTTTTCTAATGAGGAAGTCCATGCACTCAATACACCCAATACTCAAATTTCGAGGAAAAAATGCACAAACGATCGGTCAGCGTCATTCTACGTGTTGGGCCACGCAAAGATGCATAGAGACTTTGTACGTTTGTAAACAACAAACTCAAACAAACGTTTGGCAATCCGCTGTCGCATAAGAAGTATTCACTCACAAAAGCAATAAAATGAAAAGGAAGACATCGAGCATGCACTTACCATTGAGGAGTGTCGATTCGTACTGTTCGGTCTTCAAGGGGTCCCGATCTCTGTAAATAAGAGGATCCATGCCGGAGAAATCGGCGACCGTTCCGGTGTAGAGTTCACCATCCACGTAAACGAAAGTACTGTTGTGTCCAGGATCGTAAGGGCACAACGCCTGGCCGTTTTTCTCGCTCGACATTGTGTAGTTGCCCGCCGATATCGCGTAATCCCGACACATCGGCTTGAACGCGTTCGTGCCGCAAACGAGTAGATTCGTCGGGCTCGTTTTAACGAGAACCCTCACGTAATTTTGACAAGTGTCCTCGTCCTTCCCCTTCACGACGCACATTTTAACGTCCTCCTCGCCCGAGTACCACGTCAATCTTTGCTGCTCCGTCAAATCCGTTAAGCTCAGATTGTGCACGAGATTTCTAAACATAACCAAACGATCGACGGATATCAATAATTCGAGTATAAACTTGTTCGGTATTTTTCCTTTCGATGAAAATACCATTTTAGCTATAAATTCTATACTAGTTTTATATCTATACTAAAATAATAGAGACTTTTTAATTTTTATCCTCTTTAGACCAGTTTTAATTAATATGTCGTTTTTCCATAAACCATTGAGGCCGTCGTGACTTATTTGAAGAAGAGAAAGGTGGTCCAGGCTTCATGGTCCAGGCATAGCAGATCGATAGTGAGACCATTTTTTTAAATTATTAATTATATGCAATAACTTTCAAACGCGTTTTTCTCAAACCACGATTTTTTTCAAACTGCTCCCGTGATATCTCAAAAACTAGTTCATTGATTCTGCTTCAATTTATACAGCATCGTCAGTGCATATATAACTATAAGTTGAACTAAAATAATTAAGATTGCTTCGTTAATTTTCTTTCGACCAGTTGAATACACCCGAAAAGTCCAAAAAATTCAATTTTTTTGCTAAAGCTTAAAACAATTTATTTTTTGAAATGTTGGCTTTGTTTTAGTTCCATATAGAGCCTCGAGTTTCACAATTAAAATGGCGTTTGGTTTTCTCATTTCAGATAAGCAGAACGCCCGGAACGATGGCAGGAGTGGAACTCCTCTTTGTTTTATATGTGTTCCTGTTGGGCGGTGTATCTCTTGTTACATTTAATATATTAACTTCGAAAAATTCGCAAAGTTTGATCAAATGTTAATAAAACTGATATACAATTGATCTATTATTTGATCTTAATGGTTTTCCAAAAAAAATTGCCCAAAAAGGCATTAACAAAACAGTCTTCACACCAAGCGACGACCTTAAACCTTCAATCCACTCCTAAATAATTTTAATTTGATTAAAATGTATCCTCTTGAATTTCAAAATTTATGTCATTTATGTTATCGAGCGGTTGATTAAAAAAAAATCTCGACCTCAGGACTTTTCTTTATATATATATATATGAGTGTGAGGGTAATTCAGAACCCCCTCTTCTTATCGCGCCGAAACTTTTATTTCCACCTCTTATCTTTCACGCTTGGCTTGCCCTTCGAATTGCAGAGTGCGCACACTTGACTCGAAAGTCTCTAGAGGGCTACCAGAATAAAGAAGTTGAGGGAAGAAATCCTAACCAAAAAAATTTGCGGGTTATCATTATGAAAAAAAGGAAAAATATGAAAAAATGAAGAGAAACACATTCACGAGATTCTATCGATAATAGTGGAAGAAAGTTTCTTATTCACGACCCAAGAAGCAACACGGTAATCGTCTTTCATAAACGATAATATGTTGGAGCTGGAACCTCGGCTTGCAAAATTTTCAAACGTCATATATATATATATATATACTTGGGAAAAGCTTGTACGTACGAGGGCTCTTAAGTAAATACTGCTATTACGGAATAAACTGAAACAAACTTTTAACAAGGTCATTAGACTCGTGTATAAAAAAAAAAGTGAAAAAATATTGGGAAAACGCAATTCTGTTCGATCGATTTTCCAGCTACAGAAGTTCGTCGGACTTCGGGGATCGACCAGTACCAGTATTGGTCGCTTTATCAGAGGAGCCAAGAATTTTTCATGAATATATTACGGCACTCCCATTGCGAGCCCATCGATGGAGTAAAATTTTACTTTTAATCAAATCAATGTTTAACGTTTTTTCGAATTATATTGCAAAATATTATATTTTATAAAAATTCAGTCAAATTAAAAAAATGCAGTGTTTAAAAAACTGAACAAATTTGCCATTTATCAAGTTGAGGGAATTTTAGTAAAATTTGGTGAACTCGTTTAATTAGAAATTAATTTTATTGAAATTGATTATTGATTGATATAATTAATTTATCAATAACGAAAATTGTTCTTAACATTTATTGGCTTCATAAATTGCAAATAGGTAATTAATAAAACAATAAATAATAAAAATAATTACACATGAATAAATAAATAATAAACGATATATGTTGAATCTGTCATTCGTATTAATGTATGCCGTAAATAATCAATCAAATATCGCCGTGAAAATCACGTGCCAATTTCTATGCATTCGAATCAGGACTTCCGTGCACCGTTATAAAGTTTACCTGCCACCGACGAGGAGGTAATTTCCGTCACGCAGGACCAACCGGAAGAAATCCGTGTGCGTCTCGTTTCCAGTAAATCTGAACACGTCCTCGGCTCCTGCAATTTGACAATCAAATATTCCGGGTTTAATTATTTTTGCAAGTAAAAGAAAAGCTGAAATCGAGTTCTAATATCGAGGGCACTTTTCATCCATATAAAAATACTAAAGTTTCGAACGCCAGGAAAAGTCAAGTTCGGAAAAGTCGATTTTTTCGACCCATCCCTGACGTACCTAGGTTTGTTTAAAAAAACAAGGTGACCTTACAAATTTCCCGGGTTACCTGTTTTCGATTTATTTTTTCGTTTGTTTGCGTTTGGTACACGTGTCCCCAACGTGTGTTGACGTTATCAGCCGTTTTGCATGTTTAGTGAGTTTTTTTATAGATACTAAGATTATACGCATTTCTTGCGCTCGGTGATTCGTTCGGTGTCGAAAACGATAATCCACCTGCTCACGCCTCGTTGGCTTGTTCGTGATTTCGTTGGCGAAAAACAACGGCGTCAGGCCATACCAAAAAGTGCGTATCAGAAGTGCGTCGAGTATTGAAAAAAGCCCTGGCACAATTCTATTGCATCTGAGATCGATCACTTTGAAGGGAGCAAACCAGATATCGATAAACAAACCCAAACATTATGTCGATCAAAATAAAACCTTTTCACTTTATTTTTCGAACGAACCTCCTCCTTGAATCAACCGAGAAAATATCGGAGAACATTCCTCCGCAGAACCACCATTCCAAATCCAAACCTCCATCTAATTTCCATCGATCAAATAGTGCCGAAATTTCTTTTTACTCTTCACACAGCCTTTACCGTCGGAAAAAGTCCTTGTCCAAAAAAAGTAAATCAGAGGACAGAGTACAAACGTACGAAGAGGCTAAAACCGTTTAATCCATTTCTCTTGGCTCACACGATTGTTCCCGAAAATTAAACGAACATTATAGTCCCACGTTGCACATATATTCCTTTCGTTGGCCCGTTATCTCATCCTCAAAACACACAACGACACCGAGACCCGGAAATAATCGTTCCACACACACGGTCATGTATAAATTCATGGCGAGCTGAAAATGCACCATACTCGTAGATGATACACGGGATATTTGTGTTAAAGCGTTTATACAGGAAGATGGTTCCGGTAGTAGCGCAGCTCTTATTCGTCGATCCGACAGTCCTCTCTAAAATTAATACGTCTGATTAAATTCAACGATTCCAATCAGCCACCATTTCTCACTGCATGTGCTATCCATTTATATATAAATCGCTACTGCGCAAGTGCACCTGTGCAAATGGGTATATGTGTGTGTGTGTGTGTGTGTGCGTGAATACGTTTATAGATGAATACACGTATTCAAAAAGGACTATCGAAGATTCCACACGGTGATTATGTCAGTTTCGGAACAAATTCAATTCGGGGTATGCAAACGGAGCGATCACTACTTCGTGCACGCCTCGGGCCATATAACACATCAGCAAACTCGACCAACGAGCGAAACAACGTATATACATTATTTTCTATATGCATGTATTTGTATAGGTATTTTTACGTGTGGACTTGCAAGTACGATCCTAGGACGAAATCTCCGATAGATCGTTTCTATCAGCTTCCGTTTTGACGAATGTACTTTGTCAAAGAAAACGTGGGGAAATATACGGATTTTTATTTTCTCGAGGCATTGAGGGACAAACTTTCAAAAAGCTTTTAACAAAATTAAGAGGTTCGGTTTGAAATGGTGTACACGTCGTTGCTGGTTACAAACGCATTGCAAATTTCATTACTTTAGTGATGGATATTTAATCTTCACCTGCAGTATTGTTAAAATACAATTTTATATTTTAATCACGATAACTAAGAACAATTTGGTATATAGGAATTCTTCGGAAAAATTATCGTTATAAGGATTTTTTTGCCGACTTTTACGAATTTGGTGGATGTTGATGAAATTTTGTTAACCAATCTGATACAAATTGATGAAATGTAGTTTTTTAATTAATTTAATGGAAATTAATTAAATATAATTGGTTCTAAATTTTTATCAAATTAATAAGGTAAAGTATTTATCAATTTATCAATAAACAATTTTCATCAAATTGATTTGAAAAAACAAAGGAAAAAAAACAAAAATTAAATTCACTGTTGTTGAAGTTGCTCAAATTTTAACGTTTTTAACGTCATTATTTATAGCTGCTTTAATTATTAACATTGTATATAAAAAAAATGTCCACAACTTTGGTATAAATAAAAATAAACATGCAAATGTTTCAATCTTCCTAATTCCTTGAAAATGAGTAATTTTTGCTAACCCTGATTTTCAGTTCGTCCCATTAGGCTCAATCGATTATCAAGATTGCGTCCCCGCGAAGCAATGTTTTTTTTTTTAAGGCCGATTGAAAGTTCGAAACGAACGAGTGACAAGGATAGAATTCATATGAGCCACCTGTGCTCTTTTTACACGGTTTTATTTAACTCACACTGTTTGTTGTTGTATGCGTCAAAATTTGTAATCGATTTTTCGACCACTTCTCATCATCGGATCGAGCTGAAATTTCTCATACAGTCTTGTTGTCGGTGACAATGCATGATTATGATAAGCATAACGTGATGCTGCTGCCAGGATTGGATCCAGACGAGGGAACTCCTCACCCGTTAACGGCGGGGTAAGGTCAAACCATACGAAAAAAGCCATGTTTTCGTGATTTTTTTTCTGACGACGCAGTTAAAATTTATTTACTCAACCAATGGTA
>JAPYZJ010005987.1:0-10686 GCA_030522765.1 Ophioninae sp. B BG-2022a | reverse complement strand
ACATACTCATACACGAAGCCCGTCGAGGCGTCCCGGACGCTAGCGACAATTTTGCCTCGCGGTAGATAGCAGTAGCTCGCGCTAATTTTGTTTTACCGATGCGAACCGAGGCTGCGTCGAAGTTTCGTCGCGGGTGCGGCTCCCTCTTAAAACCGTCGCAAATGTTTGTTTGGTACGAAATCTCATCTTTTTAACGCCATCTAGTGTAACCCGTAATTAGAGCGATCGATTGGAAAAATGATGGATTCCTCCTTACCACACCTAATATGTATGTCTTTACGCCCAGCACCGTATGCGTAGATATATATATATATATTCATAGATTTTCATAGCTGACCATTGCGCTATTCTTCATTATTTTTTTGCTGGCCCGTTCTGCGTGCAGTTCCACACTTGCGTTATCACGGAAAACGTCGTGTCGTTTCCACGTTCGGAATTGGACGTGGCCTGCCAGGATCCCAGGTGCCCAACCGACAGCGTTGTTACACTTTACTTCACTACGGACGCTCGACGTCAGGATGGTCCCGTGCCAGCACCGACACCGGCTGTACCACACGCGTCTGCTCATCACGATCCCATTCTCCACTGGGACAGCTACACGAATTTGGAAAATAGCGACGACGGTGAGTCCCTTGTCTCTTGTACTTCCCCGTGGCTTGCCAGGTGGTTTCCAGCATTTTTATGACGAACGCGCAATAAATGTACGAACGACAGGACCGAACGAGTCCTCCGATGACAGATAGCTCGATCTTGATTTTTTTTATGTTCACCGGAATATTGCTTATAGCTTCCCATCGATTTCCTAAACGGCTTTTCAGAATTTCATGAAATTTGACCAGACAATGTGAAATTGATGGACGAACGGCTGCGTTCTCACCAAATTTCTCAAATCGAAACAAAAATTACAGATTGTATTACCAACACGAGCAGCGTGATGGAAAATGCTGTCGAATAAAAAGTTTGGTTAATATCACAACTTGCAGGGGAGAAGAGCCGCGTAGCCATATTCGAAACGCACTTTTTGGGACCTCAACCACTTGATTCTGTCACATATTTTAGGAGATCCATGGGAAACTATAACTTGTAGATATTTATTTACGATTTCGAGAAAGTGTCGTCCGACATTTGTGACATTTAGTTCCGGCGAATGCCGGGGCGCTGCACATCTCGAAATTTCCAGTTTGACGTATCTACGTATAGATACTCACATACGAAGCCCGTCACTGATCGGTAGTCTGCGCCAACCTTAGTTTTCGTCTGTAAACCGATCACAACTTTTCTTAAGCTCAAATTCATTTCCGCCAATCGCTAACAACCCCAATAACCTTTTGGATTTTCCATCACAGTCCAATTAGCATCTTAACTTTCGAACTATCGGAGAAGATCATGCTTTCACGGGATTCTCCTGAAAATTCCTCCGAAACAAAAAATGCAAAACGATCGTGTTCCCCACTCGCCTTCAGGCGTTCCAAAAGTTTCCGGTTCTTGGACAGAGTCGAACGAAACGTACGGGCTCGCAGAAGTCTCCTGCTTGAAAATACCTCTAGCTTCGGACTTTCGCGGGGCTTTGGTGGAACCTGCGATCGTGAGAGACCGCGAAATGAGAATCAGCGTGTAGAAGAAGGAGTCCGATAGGGTGCCTGGGAACACGGCCAAGACCTTAATTAGAAGTACCGCACCAGCCAATTCCCAACGAGATCGTCTATGATTTCGAAACTTCCCCAATGCTCTCATCCATGTGTATGTCGGAATGAGAGAAGAGTAGAAGAAAGATACCGCGTTTGGGTTTGATTATTATCGGACGGAAGCGTCGATATCCCGGACGCATAAATTCACAATCCTCAAAGCCGAGGTCATCAGCTTAGTCCAACCGAATCCGATGAAAATTAACTGGAAAATGAATTATTTATCGGTTGCCAGAGAGTTAAAGTTACCGAGAGGAAAGGAAAGACTGAGAGACGGAATATCCATGAGCTCTGTTAAGGGACTCGTTTTCCTTTCCAATAAAGCTTTGACCCAAATCAGCCACACTGGTAAAACGGCACCGTTCGTCATCGCAACGAATCACGCAAAGGGTTGGGCTCCGATCGGTTGGTGGAGAAAAATAACGAAAGTGAGATAGAAACAGAGAAGAGCAGAAGAGAAATTGAAGGACGGATAGATTGACAAAAAGAGAGAAATACCGACCAAGGGTCGCAGTCAATTTCCATCTGCAGCGATTTGACGACTCCTGGGAAAGGGGAGGGGGGATTACGATAAAGTCTCGCAGCGAGGGGTTGGGTCGCAGATTGAATTTCAACATGGCGTATACGACTGCAATAATCTCGGGGATGCTTCCCCGATTGCGATGTTTTTACTAAAAATATATTCTCCGCTGGCGATATAAAAAGATTGCGGCAGCCGGAAATTTCTTTGGGTCAAAAGAGGAAACGAAATAAATGCAGATTACTTTATTATTGTTAATGACATTTCTAACGTTAAAACCAATGAATAAAAAATGTTACGAAGAAAATCGTCGGTCAGAACTAAACTACTATGTCATCGTATAAGTATACCAAATTAAAAATAAATCTTCCCATTAGAAGACGAGGAATTGTGTACACCATTTTTCCAAAAGATAGTTTTTTCAAAAAACGCGTTTAAAATTTGACACCAACGGTTCTATCGTTGAAAGCATAAGGTTACCTCACATCGGGAGTTCCTGCACCATTGACCTTTTTCTTGAATTTTCCTTGCCTCAAATAATGAATTTTTGAAATTTTTGTAAAAGTCCCTAAACTAACCTGAAACTGTGCGAACGAATATATAATCGACAGCATACATATATATACTAAAATGAAAGCAATAACTGTAACAAATGCTGAACCGAAATGAGAATATGTTGCGCTCATTGATATTTCATTAGTCCCCCGGGAAATGGATCGAAAGGGTGTGTAATCCAACCTGGCTCAATACCACTCAGCTCGATTGCACTCCAGCCACGAATTCAACACACCGCTGGAACGTGACGGTCCACGTGTTCTCGTCCGCGTGTGTGTAGGCATCGGGTGCAGCGAAAATCGAACTTTAACGACCTCGAAATTCGGAGGAAGAGTGCCCTCACCTTGACACGATTCCGATTTGAAGCCTTTGCCTTCGTTTTCCCTTATCTTGCCGTTCCCGTCTATCAGTGTAGAGAGAGAGAGAGAGAGAGAGAGAGAGAGAGAGAGAGAGAGAACAATGACAATGAGCATTTTATGCGACTTTGTATACATTTGTGCGAGTACTACTCCGAAAGAGAGGGGGCTCGTCGGAGTCTCTAATTAACTATCAGTGTGCGCTATGCGGAGTTACAAAAAGAAAGAAAACCAACTTCCTGTTCGCGGACGAAAATAAAGCTTTGCTTGGGTAGTATAGTACCTGAATACATTGCGGAATTTTAAAGGGAGACTCAAAAATAAAAAAAAGTGTTTTTTTTTTAAGTAGATGAGGAACATGATTGACAAATCATTTGGAATTTTATTAACAAAATTTTATACGAAATTTGATTTTTTTAACTCTTAATGGATAGATGAAAACATTGCAGAAATTTAGAAAATTAGTGAATTTTATAGCTCATGATAGTATTGTTTTATTTTACTAACTATTTTAATGTTGGTTTTATTAGTTTTATAGATTTAATTTTTTATAGAAGAAAAATAAAGAATTAATCGGAATGTCTCAACAATAGATTTAATTAGCCGAAGACGTACTTACACAACTGATAATAAAGTACGTGTTTTGGCTAGAGACAATAATTCGCGAAGATTTGTTGAGATTGAGATTAAATCGCTCCAGATTGCTCGCCATCGCATGGAGATACGCACTCGCGTTTATTCTTGGATGCGTTTGCCCCTCTTGCTCTTGAACCGTCGGGATTGGTCTTCGCGCATAGCGGAGATGAAAAATCGTCCGAAAACTGCCCGGTAAATGAGGTCCGATAGACGATAGCCGGGGTTGGCATCGGTCACAGTCGACGACCGGTGCTTTTCGCTCCTGCATTTTTTCGTTCGATTCGGATTCCCTAGAGAATTATACATGTAAGTCGTTTCCACGAATCATTTCATTCATAGCCAACTACGATCGAATCGAAAAGAAACTATGTGAAGAAATCCCCATAGACAAGCGATTGTATCTCTCGAGATTCCTCAAAAAATTTGGACACAGGGTTACGAATTAATAATTTTAACTACAAAATTCTTTCCGTAATAAACATTTCAAATGAAATAATATTTCCGAAATAAAAATTAAAAAAACAACATTCTCACTGAAATTTAAATAACAAAAAATTTCCCCGGAAATGTCTAATATTAAAGAAAAAAATGCCAGGCCCTAGTAAATGCCTAGAGGGATATGGTATCATCCTCGGACTCTTTACAAATCTTTGGCTGATGAGAGTAACGAGATAAGAAGAAATTGAATGTTTTTATTCACTGAGCACAACGGTGCATGAGCTTCGAGCGAGGGAGGAAAGGATGCGTTGGATGGTTTGTTTTTTACTTTTGCAAAAAGCATAGCTCTCTCGGTCTCTTTCTTTATCTCCCTCCATCTGGCCGTTTCTCGCCATCCCTCATTCGGCCTCTCACTCGCTCACACATACTCGGTTGTTTCTTCGTGTCCTCCTCATAAATACTCTCGGATGTAGTCATTGGTGGGGCACGACCGAGTTATTCTTGGCAACCAAGAGGCGCCTCGTTGATTCAGACTCGGTCGCTACCGCGAGAGCTGAGGAGACCCCGACCGCAGCAGCTTCGATGTCTTTTGTGCTATTTCTCGTACGATCGCCAGTACGTCCCGACGATTCTCGTTGGTAGGAGTCGTTCTCGTCTCGCGCTCCAATTTCCCTTTTTTTTTTCCACCTTCGCGATGAACCTCGCCGCTACCACGAAATCGACATCTCTCCCACTGTGAAATCGACAGTTTTTCTTATTTCCTCGTCCTAGAAGGATTCGCGTACCAGTGAGTAATTTAGTGAATTATCGACGTTGATTCTGAAGTCATTACGAATCATTCAGAAGGGACCTTTCAATTATCATTACGGTGACGAAGGGAAGTAATTATTGTTACTGGAATAACCGTCGTGGCATTTTATACGACGATGAGCGAACTGTGGCAATGAAGCCCGAAGCGAAATTTCAGTTACAATTGCGGTCAGGTAAAATAATAATTATTATTAAGATAAGGATATTGCTGTCCTCGACGATGGTGAAGGCATTTTTTTGTTCTGTTTCGTAGGGACATTTCAATAACTGTTGTGGTTAGGTAATAAAATAATAATAGTAAAAATCAAGAAATATTAATGTTTAATTAACATTAATATATTATTATGATTCATGTAAGTAACACTTTAAAATAATAATAATATTAATGAGACCATTGATATCCTGGTGGAATATTTCTATTTAGTCCAAATAATATTGTAATTATAATTCAGGCGAGGTGCAAATAAATACTTATTATTAAATTGCGGGTATTGCCACCCCGGCGATCAGGAAATTGTTCGATTCGTTCCAAAGATGAATTCTAATTTGAATTGCGGTGAGGTGAAAGGCTCAATAGTTTTCATAATAATATATATTGCAATAGCTGCTCTGTACTGTAATAAGAAAATTGAATTATTGTTTAAAAGTCATTCGAGAACCGGATGAAAAAGAATTACCTCGTTACATTTGGCAACGCGGCATTATTGAATTTTCGTATCCACAGAAATTGCAATTAGAAACTTAGCGGACGAGTGCGTTTTTATGACGGATCCGCCCTGACGGCTATTCCTAAAAGGGAAAATGTATCACGTCTCGCTTATGGAGCGGTGAGAAAGTTTCCTTTTCTCAGAAGTTTCGACGGTCGCACAAATTTCCTTTGCAGTCATAACGCAACAGCAATTTAATTGTTTTATTTATGATCTGTCGTTGCAATACGAAATCGTTGCACACAAACTTAGATCTCTACAGCTCTAAAAAAGGCTTCTAAAAATCATTCAATGATCGGCGCACGAATTTATGGGAAAACGAATGTGAACGATACGAATGAAGATTTTTAATCACGTTTCGATGCTGATGATTTTTTTCAAATCGTGTCTTTATTTTTACTATTTTTTCGAACCGTTGTGGTCAAACCTTCTAGGGAATATCCGCTCCAATGCGGCTCATCGCTGGAGATCGCTCAATCGCGATTCGAACGTTTCAATCAGCCGATGAAGAAATCGGCAGTCTGTTTGGGAAAAGCGTGTACGGCTACATTTTTTGGTGAAACCCGATAGAAAGTAGACTCGAACGTAAACGGATAGCAGGACACTTCTCTCAAGATGCTCTATACAGAAAGTCTCAGTCGTCATAGGAGTCTGGTCACAAACGAACATCTGTGAAAGTCCCGGTAAAGGTGTTCTATTCTTCTGTTCCATATTATGCCATGAAATTAGTGGAATTCCACGGAACTACCTGGTAGTTATATACAACGAAGCATCACGATTTATATCATCTAGCACGCGTCTATTCGATTTCAACTCCCTCTCTCGTATACTTTTTGAGTTTGGTCGTACACGCTCTTGTCAAACAGAATGCATTAGCTTCTCATCTTTTCAAATTCACTAGTTCTGTTATGCACCCTCGGTTGATATTATCAGCAGCATGATTAGCATTAATTCATATATGTGGCCATACGCTTGGTCGCCACGATTGCAACGAAAATTACTGTCGCCGTCGACCAAATTGCCGTCGACAAGCCCAAATTGCGTCATTCCTTACGAAATGAATTCAGCCCTGGAGTCATGAGACGAATTCCCAAACGATCCAGTGCGAACGAACGAAGGGGATGATCATGAAAGAGAGAGGAGGGGCATAATATCGAGACGAGTGCAGTGGGCCAAATAATGGTCGTGATAACTGGGTGATAAGACAACAGTGGTGGATTCTCCTGCGATCTTTGTTCGCGATCTTTTTTTCCAGCGGTTGACGCTTAACAAGCGAGGACGTATGTTGCGCAACCTTCAACCCTATTGGCTTCCTTGTTAACCTCTATCTCTATGGGTTTTTGTACACGTATGCATCAACTCGTAAAAACTCCCCTGGAAGAAAATCTAGAACGCTAACAAACCGGGAACGGTTTTTTTTTTAAATTCACTCTCAGTCCATACGTATGCCTCTCCAAGTCTGTTGTCAACGTGGAGGACTTCTCTGCCTCTTTTTTATCTTCGCGTCTCGTTGCTCTCGTGTCGGAATTTTCGGTGACGTGAAAAATAAAATACCCCGAGCCGGTTGGAAGATTCGTCGAGACAGTTGATAAATAGTACAGAGAACTTTGAGTGAAGATAAAACGGTCATCTCATTACACGCATTGATGCACTTTCCACCCGTGATGGTGCCTCATTTGCTTACTATTTGTGGAACTGAAATGAGGAAAATATTCCAGAATTTTGGACGGAAGTTGTGCTTTCGAGTTTATAATAAATAGTAGAAATATATCGTTTAACTGTAATTTTTATTCATTCTGCTAGCATTTAATTGATCAATTTTACGTGTTTTTGTTTGGTTCGCGATACTCGAACAAATTTGGTATTATTGGGCTAATGATTATAGGATCCCTGTTGAAATCCGAGTGGACTACGAACTATTCTCCGACCAAGTCGAATGGGAGTTATGTATTTGGATTTTTGACGAAAGTTTGTTGCCACTTAGTACCAACTTTTTAAAGAAAGATTTTGCAAAAGAAAGAAACTCGACGGATGTTTTAGGGATCGAAATACCACCCATTGGATCCCGTCAGGACTATGCGTAGAATTTGTCCTCGATCTCCATTACTCGATGATTCCGTTTAATCGAACGATCTTGAGTACTGTCTTTCGCGTTCCGAGACACACTGGGTGAGCTCGGACCGCGCGAAAAGTTGGTCACCGAGAGACGCCGAGTCTTATTCGTAGCGTCTCTCGGTGTGTTCTCTTGATCTGGGACAAGGACGTATCTACTATACACTCTCACGATTTATCCTACACATGTGGGAGGCGCGTACGAACGTCTTTGTGCGTATGCTCACACGGATTTTGCAACGGAGCTTGATCGAGACACTTCGGTGTGGCTTGAAGGCCGGACTCGACGCGGGAAACTCCGCATTGGGATCCAATTCGATCGAAAAGTTTCTACACTTGTTATTACAAATTCGCAAATCCAGTTTTTTGTTCAAACACGTTTTCGGTAAAGATAAAAATCAGTAAGTGTAAAATTAAGAAGAAAAACAAATATTGTTGCATTCCAACGATGCAAACTTCATATCGCAATGTCATAAAAAATTGTAATTCATAGTAATAAAAAAAATAAAATATTCAAATAATAAAATAAAATTACAAAATTATTTAAATGAATAAATTATTTTTATGGTATTGACCCCAATTTTAGCCTATCTTCACGATCTTGGGAAAAAAGATAGGCTAAAATTGGGGTCTGTCGAATGGCGGTATGTCATTTGGTGGAGGGAAAATAAATTATTTTTAGGTCAATACCATAAAAATAATTTATGTATTTAAATAATTTTGTAATTTTGTTTTATTATTTCAATATTTTATTTTATTTTTTATTACAACAAATTACAATTTTTTATGACATTGCGATACACACTTGTATTTTTGTCAATTCTGTTAAAAAGTGCACGTCATTTTTTATAGGTCACCATGATTATCGTGATTTAATACGTATCCTGCCCTGAAAATGAATTCTCCTTTGACAAAATAAGGATTGGTACCAGCCTGGTCACATATTGCAAAAATACTTGTCACGTTACAGAAATTTGCTTTGAATTAGGCGACTTTTACGTTTGACAGTCGCCTTAGCGCCGCCATACTTTTTAACCGTCCCCCACACGACGGATCCCGATGAATATGAAAAAAAAAATATCCTCGCGAAGGACCAAAGTCGTGATCCTTTTGATTCGGAAAATTGGATACTTTTGTGTGTTTCAATATGATTTTATTCGTCCCGATTAAATCGTAATTATTCCCTGTGAATATCGTAACGTTATGATACGGTGAGATCGTGCACGCGGTAACTCGAGGGACAAGGCTTCCGCATAAAACGCGCCGTGTCTGTACGGCCTTTTACTACTGGCGACCGAAAGGTTGGGGCTCCCCGTAGATGTATCTCTTCCCACACTCGTGGCTTTAACAATTCCACGATCGTTCCGAATACGGTAACACGCGCCGCGTTGCTTCAGGAACGAGGAAGTCCACGCGGGTCTTTCAATGTGATTCGAAACCTCAGCACGATAAAAATCGCATTAGGGACACGCTACCGACTGTGAAAACGAATGTGTTTTGTCTTATACAATCCGCACGATAAATCGCAGCTCTCTGCATTTCGATTAATGAATTCGTCGATGAAAACACTGCCGATTATTTTTATCGTGGCGTTTGTTGCTGGCGCGTGTATTAATAATAATAATAATAATAATAATAATAATAATAATAATAATAATAATAATAATAATAATAATAATAATAATAATAATAATAATAATATGAGTCTTCTTCGATCAGGCTTACATGCTTTCGTAAACAAATTTTCATATTTTGAATGAGTCTGAAAATTCAATTTCGATAATGAAAGTCACGAGTTGATAGTTTGGCAAAAGGATGTACGCCAGGATAATTTTCTGACACGTAGTAGGGAGTAGATTCGAACATTAGCAGCTAGCAGGACAATTCCACCAAGATGCCTTTTACAGAAACCGTCATTTGTCCTCCCAGCGTGTTCACACGAACGACTGTCTTCCGAAAAACACGTGGAAAGAACGACAGACTTGAAGGAAACGTTTAGACTGTGATTGAAATGTTATTTTTTCGGACGACCCTTTTTTTGAGCACGTTCTATCAATCGTACCTGGTCTAGCCAACTCAATAGAGTAATCCAACGGAGCGTGAGACACGCGATACAGGTGCATGCGTGGTGCGTGATTATGCCATAGAATTAGTGGAAAAGATTATTAATAGGCAAGGCGACTGGATCACATATTAAGAATAAAGCATCGCTGTTTGCGTCATGTAGTATGACTGTTATTTTGTTCAATTTCTCCTCCCACATAGTTTTCGAGTTTCGCTGTGCACGCTTTTGTCGTACAGTTTCGATGTTTTTTTGCACTGTGTTGCTTTATTTGTATGATTCTTCAGTAGCAAAAGTGACAACAATTTCTCTTCAAAAACGTTCATTAGTAGAAAGTCTTTTCGGGAACATTAAACTGTGGAAGGTATTTTGGGAAACATAAAGACGGAGTCTGAGAGAGAGAGAGAGAGAGACAGAGGGGTGTGAAAACGTTGTGGAAACACTGGGAACGGCGTTTCATACCGGAAAGGTGTTAAAACGTGGTTCAGCCGAATGAGCCATCGCGTGTCAAGCCACGGATGCAAATAATTCACGTAAATGTAAGTTTACCTATACGTCTATTTGCAAATACAGCGGAGCCTTCTTTGGATCTAGGCGGGTGTGAATAGCATGCAATCCACAAGAGCTTGCCTCCATTCTTAATTTTCATTCATTACAAAAAGAAAACCAAAACCTAATTTTTTCAATGTGATAAATATACAGGGTTTCCCAGCTAAGAATGTCATCCTTGAAATGGGAGGTAGGGGGTGAAATTCTAAGACGATTGATATAAGCATGTATGGGTCTCAGATCAACCCCTGAATTA
>JAPYZJ010005986.1:0-11842 GCA_030522765.1 Ophioninae sp. B BG-2022a | reverse complement strand
CATCCGCTACCGAAGACAAATATGTTCGGGTCATTCCGACATTAATTTCCGAAGTTTGTTTTCATTCGGAGCTCGCGATCTTTGAATAGTCCAAGCTAACCTACAAGAGCGCCCTCGCGACTAAGCGGCCACCGAACGATCGAACGATAACTCATTTCCGTTTATATTCGTATAGGGAAAAAAAAAGAATCGCGTGGGTTTAGTTCGATAGCGATGAAAAACGTTCGCAATGATTGACGGGAAAAACAGTGGCTATATTCACGGAGGATACACGACGTGTGGGTAGACTCGTAGTCGCTAAGTAGGAAGTGCTCGAATGTAAGGACGTAAACATCCGCACAATCGCAGCCATTGTAGCTCGCGAAAGATGCACTTTCGACGTTTTCGTCGTAAAAAATGAGAGGAAAAAATAAAACGAGGAAAAAAAATGAATATCACTCTTCAGTGGGTTTAAGGAGAAATCTCCTTTTCTCCGGGTTACATAATGCGCGGCGGTTATATTCATACGCATCGAGACACGATCGGCTAACAAACCGAATGTTCTCTGTATAGAGAATACTTTATTGTTTGGGTTGAATTTCGTAACGCGCGAAATTGATTATTGTTCGAAAGAGAAAATGGTTAACGTTGCGAAAATAGTGGATTTTTGGTATGTTCAGTTTTGATGAATCTTACCTGAAAGAGTCTGCTGTCAAAAATCCTGACACCGCTGTATCCTATAGAGACTGATCTACACCGGAAATCCACAGCACAAATAATTTTTTATACCCTCATTGACACTCGGCCCATTCCATCGTCTTCGAATTCTCGTACGAGACGATTATTCGAGGTTTGTTTTGATGCGGTATCCGCGCGATCACTGCGCTCCCGAAAGACATCGAAGCGGTAAAAAAAAAGTCCACCAGTGGTGCTCGAATTCACGTTTTTTTCGTGCATCGATCGGGGTTGCCGAGGGATTTATAGAAGCGAGTAGAATCGCTATTGTTCAATTTCTTAATTGACTGGGGATGACCGCGATTGGATATTTCGGTAAGTTGAATTTCACGACTGTGCGTGTCCCCGGAGACGAACGGGACAACGGATCGCACGAAGCGTATACCGATGCACCGCACACCGAGGCAGTGAGGCGACTACTGAGTTCGAGCGCTTCGCCGCACTCGAACGCCGCTCCGCGGTAACGCGGTACCCCCGAACGGACGCCAGATGGCGCCACCGATCGGGCGACTCGCGCGGCCGCGTTAGTATCGAAAGAACCGCACGGGGGAACTTGTTACCTTCGTATCTTTTTTTTTGCTTCTCGTTCTCGTTTTCTTTTGTTGTTCGTTTACGGATCAACCGTTAGAGTTGAAAACTTCAGCAATGTCGAAACTCGTCGCGAAAAAGATCGAAGTTTTGCCGCTCTCGGTTTAATCGAGCTTGAGAAATTTGTTTTCGTCCGATGTGGAAGTTTCTCGAATGAGAAAATCGCTGGAATAACAACAATAAACGAAGAGCTTTGTTTGATGAGTTTGCTTCTTTTTTTCTCTATTTCGTTTTGTAGCGGTTTTCGTTTGAAAAATTTTGACGACCGCTGTTTTGCGAGACTCTGAGGAATGGGGAAGATTTATTGGCGTATACACGCGATGTGAGAACTCGTCACGGAGAAATTGTCATAATCGTCTATTTATAAGCGTTATATTTTTTTCTACGATACGAGGACGAACTGTGGGCGGGTATCGTGATAAGAGGCTATTTGGAAGTATCCTTTATAACGCGATGTAACGATCATCGTGGTTCAACGATTATCCTACATATACATACTCACATGTGTACGTATATAGAAAATACGTTATAATAGCAATAATAAAACACGCGTATGTGGTCTCGTGGCCTCGGGCATTTTGCACATACTTGAAGCCCGCGCGCGATAGACGCATTATCGTACGTAGTGCTTGATGTACGACGCATCACCAGATTTAGAAAGAGCGGAAAACATTCATGAACTTTGTAAGCACGTAGCTGCGAGCTTCGTGTCGGAACGATGTAACAATTAACAAATGGAAATAAAAAAAAAAACTTTGCTTTTCGTAATAAAAATTTTTAACGTATTTTTTTTTCAGCTTTTGAAAATTTAAGGTATGAAAATAGAAATTTAAAAATCCGCAGACTATTTATTATTACAATGTATGATTATGATTACAATGTATGATTGTGTCAACGCCGTTAAGTTTGTTTGGGTTTGTTTAACCGGAAATCAGTTTATTGTACGATTGAAAGCCAAAAACAGTAAAAATTTTCGAATAGTGAAAAATCCCTAGAAAGTTTGGGGATCGAAAATCTTCTTCCGGTTTCCGTGCTAAACTAGCTGATGGAACTTTGTAAAAGCTAATATCACGTGACGTTACGAGTTAGGCCGAACCTAACCTCAATCCATTATTTTTCCGCGTCCACAGAACTAGCAAGTCTCGCAGTCCTCGAAACGCTATTTTCGAATCGAATAAACAGCCGGTGCGCACTTTGCGTGATAAGCGAAATAATTCAGTGATTCTCTTCAGGAATGAGATTGCGCATCGAATTCAATCGACAATAAAGTCGACGAGTGTTGCGTGTCGGATCGTTGCGTTTCATTCTTTTTCTTTTTTTATCGTTTTCCGTCGGACGGAAGCCAGGTGTCGTATCGCGTGACTCGGCTCACGGAGAGCCCGAATTGGCTGGCACGTGACTGAAGTTTCGAGTGCGCCGCCAGGTGCGCGACGGTCGAGCCTCGACAGTCATGGCCGTCATGGCCGTAACGAAAGTGTCGAGTGTTTATTTTTTTTTTGTCATCGTTATACGATAAAAAATGGACAGGTGTCATTATTTTCACATCCTTTAGCATTGATTCGAAGCGCAACGATGCAGGAATGCGTGACAAAGTAAATTGATGGAAAAGTAAATTCACTTTGTCGAAGATTTCGTAGGCGTATCAAGTAAATTGGAAATGAATAAAATGATTTATTTTATTAGTGTAAAATTTCGGGTGTTCTGAGGGGTACACTTTTCACCCAAATCAAGAAATTGTTCTTAAAATTCCTAGCGTCTCGTGCAGATTTGTTTAGGTCATGGCTGACGGTGAAAGGTAGGGACTGCGACGCCATTTTGGATTTCCCAATGTCTCATGGGTATTCTAATGAGAGAGAGGCAGGATGAAAGAGAACTACGATTGCATTATCGTATCATCTTCTTTTCCATTATCTCTCACGTTTAAAAATGAACACAAGCGACAGAAAAGGACGCAACGAGCTTTCCAGATCCGCCATGTTTCAGAATTTCCTCGCTGTCTTTTCATTCTTTTCAATCATCGATGCAAATAACCTTCGGCGTCGCGGCCCCGCAGTAACCCAGCCAGAACTTCACTTTCACAAACTTCCGGTCATTGTTTTGTGTCCCATTGCCGTAATTTTTTGTTCTTTTTTTTTCTCGACAACGCGCATCGTGATAACATGATTCTCAATATTATTTTTCACTCACATTTCAATTCTTGTTTATCCGAAAATATTGACGAGGATTTAAAATGTAGGTGGCGTTGCCTACTGTAGAAGACGTATCACGTGATACGCGCGAGAGAGATAGTTGACATTTTTACATCGCGATTTTTCGAGAATGAAACATTATTATCGTTAAATAAAAGCATCAATCTCAGCTTCTATGAATTCTACAGAGACCGATGCTCGATTTTTCATTGGAAACTTAGAGACCGATGAGAAAACGGATTTTGAAGATTTGTGAGGTTATGTCATTCTATACACAATTCCGTTTTATCTGTACGGTATTTTAATGGATACAATTTAGAGACTGTTTAACATAAAGATGCATCGCTTCTTTTTTTTTTATCGATATCCCAGTTTTCCCCAGTGACAAAAGAGCGTTTATTGTTTGAAAAATACAAAAAGCACTCACTCGGATGAACTCCGGTTAGAACAAGGTTATCTTTTTCTGACGAAACTACTTTTTGGCCTCGCTTGCAGATTGTGCCATCGTAACGGAAATTAAGCCTCAGAGTTATCAGTGAATGTTTTATCATTTACTGATTAAACAATGCAGAGATGCTTCCACGGTCCGGTCGCATCGATCTTTATTAAAGAAGCATTTCTGCATTGTTTTATCAATATGTCTTCCGCAACACGGTTTTTGAGTGTTCAATATGAACCCTCTTGTCGAACAAGCTGGAATAGCAGGCCTTATTGCGATTCACTGAACGAATTTCTTTTGTGTACAAAACCGTTTATTGAGTACTGTCATTTCTTCGTTTTGCTTTTTCGGTCAATTAGGCAAATATCGTACGAGGTTGAAGTTCGCAACGTTGCGACGCAACGAAAATCATTATTTTTTTCATTTCTCTATATATTTTTCATTGTAATCGTAATTAAAATACGTTAATAATTATCCAAATCTTTATTTTAATAACCTCGAATTCAAATCTGAAAAAAAATATTTCGCCAAATAATAGATTTGAGGAAATAAAAAAATGAGAAAAGAAATTTCGTTGCGTCGCAACGATGCGAACTTCAAGTCCATAATATCGTACAGTTTCACTTATCATAACGGAAATTAATATTCAGAGTCTGCGGTCCGTGCATGAAACGGCAGAAAAAAATTGTTGTCTATTTACAGCTGAGAGAAGTTTTCAGGCTTTGCGTCTTTTCTTCACGGAAGCCAAATGTCCGACGTGCAGTCTCCTCCCGGATATCTAAATTCATTCGATTACTGGATTTATTTCCCGAACTCGAATACGTTACACTTTTTGCATCGTATTTATATGTTTAGTTTTACGAATGAAAATTGTGGCTTTTTCATAGATTTTGGATAAAGATTCAGCGTTATGATAAATTTCAAAAAGTCAAACGCAAACCGGTCAATTAAACGTTTTTGATGGATAAGCCGATTAATCGGTCAGCTCTCAGCTTCGATGGTTAAAACTATAAGATTTGTCAAACATCGGCGCAACGCTGAATCTTTACGCAACATTCATCCGGAAGTTGCAGTTTTTTGTAATAATGTAAAAAGCGCTACGAAAGCTTGATAACGAAAAATTATTAGCTTGAATCGTTATTCCAGTTTTTGGAGTTTTAGAGAATTCCTTCGTGGGTTTTACATATTAGGTTTTCCAGATTTATATCTTACCTCATTTCGTGCGCTAGAAGAATGTCGTTCTTATCGGCTCCAAAGTCCACCAGAAAATTCTCGTCGAGCTTCATACCGCCGTTCTCAACGTCAATGTCCAGCTTGACCATTGTTGATCCGTGCCTGGATCGTTAGAGTACCAAAAATGCCAAAGTTGACGTATCGATTTGACGGGTTGAAAACCAGTGAGGATAATAATTTACGTATGTAAAAAAAACAGCGTTTTCTATTAAATTTTCTAGAGCTGGAAATGATTCCGAAAAATTTAATGTAAAGTGTATTATAACGTCAATTTTCATTGGTTTTTGCATGGTTAAATTAAATCTATAAAAAAATTGTATATACCTTTTTGGTTGAAAATTTAGAAACGTTGAATTCAGAAATTCCGCGTTTCTCGAAAATCAATTGTTAAAAGCTCAGAGTTTCGGATTTTTTCAAATCTCACATTTGAAGAGTGAAAAAATTGCCGAGTTTTTCAAAAAACTATTCTTCAGAGTTCCAAATTTTTTGAAAATTGATTCTCAATCTTTCGGAAGTTTTTTGAAAATCAATTTTAAAAAGTTCCGAATTTTTCGAAAATCAATCCTTAAGGTGGTAAAATCGATAGTAAAAATTTCCACACGAGATTAAAAATAAAGTTTAAAAATAAAACCATCGAAATTTCTGTTCAGCCAATTAGCCATAAATTTACCCAAACGTGTTTAAGATAAAAATAAAAATAATTTCTTAAGGGGTTGGAAATTTCACAAAAAAGTTTCGAGGCGTTTAGTTGATGGGCAGAAGGCAAAAAAGAGAAGTTTTATCGCCACTCGACGATCCCGAGTAATCGCGAACCCGAGTAATCGCGGAAGCTTTTAGCTCAATTAAAACAGCTAGAAACTCACGCCACGTGGTCCGGATAGAACTGCTTGTCCCAGGGCTTGAAAATAGAGGTCGTGACGTACAATCTGCGACCATCGAGGCTCAATTGGAGCATTTGCGGTGAACCGTAGAGTCTCCGTCCCTTCACGAAAATTGGCTCGGGTTGAACGGTCATTTCCTCGTCGTTGAGGACACGTACCTTCGAGTCGGAAAGCAAGGAACCACCCAGGAATACTTGACCGACCAATTTTGGTCTTCGGCGATCCGTTATGTCGTATTGCCTGACGTCACCGTGCAAAAAGTTCGAGAAGTACAAATACTTGTCGTCCAAACTCAACAGAATATCCGTTATCATTCCTGCAATCAACGTATCGCGAAATCAGTATTAAATATTTCATTAAACAAAATGGTAGCCAAAAAATTTACATTCGCAAATCAAATATCGTAAATTTTCTGATCATTTTATTAGAAAATTGATTATGTTTGTGAATTAATTAATTTTTTATTATTTTATTATGTTTATGAATTCATTAACCCAAACAAACCCAAACAAATCAAATATCGTAAATTATCAAATAATTTTTGCAAGAAATTTATTAAGATTATGAATTTATTAATTTGTTTTATTAAGAATTAATTTATTATTTATTTTGTTTGTGAATTAATTAATTTGTCATTATTTTATTATGTTTATGAATTCATTAACCCAAACAAACCCAAACAAATCAAATATCGTAAATTATCAGATAATTTTTGCAAGAAATTTATTAAGTTTATGAATTTATTAATTTGTTTTATTAAGAGACCGAAAAACATTTTTTATTTTTTATTTTGTTATTAAAGGACGAAAGACAAAAACAGAAAGATTTTGTCGAAGTTTGAGAGTAATTTTTAATGACAATAGGAAATTTGGGATTAAAAACGATAATGGGATAACGTTGATTAAACGCGACGACCGTTTTTTTTCAGATTCATTAAAATTGCAAACGATATTTTGCAGATGAATAAAAATAATAAAAAACATCTGCGTCATTTATCGTGGTGTCAATATGTCAAAAACAATATTGGAAAATTAAAAATCATATAAATCATCAATAATTAATGATTATCATGATTTTTTAAATATAATTTTTAGTGCAAAATTATAATAAGTTATTGATGATTTATTATAAATTTATAAATTATTGATTATAAATTGGCGAATGATTGATAATAAATTAATAAATTATTGATTATAAATTAGTTATTACAAATTGGCGAAGTATTGATAATAAATTAATAAATTATTGATTATAAATTGACGAATCATTAATTATGAATTGATATTTAGCGTTTTGCTAATATTGATAATTGAGTAATAAATAATTAACGGCAATGACGAAAGTTTAAAAAAAATAATACGTACCCGAAATTTTCGGGGCGATCCAACCTTCGACATTTTTGAGCGGTACATCGATAACTTTCTCAGCCTCCCAAAGGCCATTATCGTTTTTGAAAAATCGATGAATATTTGCAGGCACAGCGCAACCAACGTAACCCTCGCAAGCGGTTGGTTCGTGTAAAAATCGTATCTCGAGTGGAGCTACGCCCTCGTCACCAAGATTTATTGTCTGTATCAGTTTCTTATCGTTCCACGAGTAAAAGTTCAAACTTCGACCATAGATATCTGCAAAGAAAAAAAAAATACAGTTTTGAAAAATATTTACTGATCAATGAAAAGATTGTAGGTAGAAAAATATGCTGGATTGGATCAGCAGCGGGCATCGCTTATCGGGGCTGCGAATGCATTCACTACTTTTTTTTTATCAATCGAATTTTTATCAATTTTTATCAACCTGTTTATAAAAAAAAATTAAAATTCAAAACTATATTTTATTTGCTTTTTTTTGCTTTCGATTAAGCCTCGTAAATAATTTCTGTTTAATTGTTTATTCAAAGAAACGAACGTTTCTTTCACTTTTGAATATTTTTTGCAAATGAAAATGAATAATTGTGCAGTTGAAAAAGTTGATGTTTTTTTTTTGTTTGTTTTTAGTAAATTTTCGCAAATGAAAATAAAAATATAAAAATTCTTCGGTTAAACGAAATTTATGTTTTTTGTTTGTTTGGGTTACGAATAACGATGAATTAAAAATTGTACGGTTAAGTTATAAAAAATTTCAGTTTTTCTTAAAATAAACGTTTGTAGAAATTTTTTTGTTTGGGTTTGTTTGGGTTGCAAATTATAAAGAATGATTTCTTCCGCAATTTGGAAAGAATTAAAAATTTTGCGGTTAGTTTTTTTTTCTTTTTTAAAAACTACTATTTTGGAGTTAGATTAAAACTAATCTATTTTATGGATGAGTTTTTTAGTCGATTTTGTTAATTTATGTAGAATTTCGATTTACCAGGATCTTTGGAGTGAGAGGGTTCGTAACCCCCCTTAAAAACGCGAGGTACACCCCACTCGGTTGAAACGAGGACATCGTGAGTCGGCTGATACCAAAAATCATAGCCGAATTTGGCTTTTTCTTCGCTTTTCGTCCAGGTGCCCTTAACCTCGAGGGTTTCGCTGTCGATGCACAAAAAGTCACCGAGGCCATCACCGTTCGGTTTTCCCATTGTCGATATGATTATTTCTCCGGTTGGAGCACAGTGAGTAGTGTGGGGCGTCGCGACGCCAAGTTTTTGCATTTCTTCTGGTTCCAAGACCTGCAATGTTTTTTCATTTTAATTTTTGTTTGGGTTTGTTTTGGAGTCAATCGATCGAGCCGATTCCAAATTGAAAGAAAAATTCGTCGTCAGCTGAATAAAAAATTCAATTTATTTTGCAGCCATGAAAGCATGATGAAAAAAAAATGAAGAAAAATATTTTTAAAAAAATTAAAAACCTTTTGGTTTTTAATTTTTTTTTTTACGTTTTACGAGAAATTTAAATATTTTTGGTGTTTATTTTTGGTATAAAAATACCAAAAATATTTAAATTTCTCGTAAAACGTAAAAAAAAAAATTAAAAACCAAAAGGTTTTTAATATTTTAAAAATCTATTTAAATTTTATTTATTTTTTAATATTTTAAAAATCTATTTAAATTTTATTTTTTTTTTAAATTAAAAACCAAAAGGTTTTTAATTTTTTTAAGTTGAAATTCATGATGTGTTAAAAAAAAGAGAATGATATTTAAATCAACCCAAACAAACCCAAAAAAAGGTGGAAATTACATGAAAAAAAGACCTTTTTCATAATGGGATTTCTCTCGTCGCTTGTATCAACGAAGTAGACCCTGTCGGATACCAAACTCGGAAGTACGAGGGTGTCACGACTCCGAGGCTTGTCGTAGCAGCTCGAGCAGATATTCCATCCGGAGTGATGTAGCTCGTCGCCCACGTGATGCATTCGTAACTTGTGGATTATCTGAACAATAAATACACGACCATTGGACGTACCAACAATACAAAAAGCTTGAAATCACGTTTTAGTTTTAACTACTTGAAGACGTATCACGCGACACACGAGTGCGAGAAAAATAGTCGAAATTTTGAAATCGCAATTTCTCAAGGACGAAACATTTTTATCGTAAAATTCAAGCGTCTATTTCTGTCTCTATGAATTTTACAAAAACTGATGCTCGATTTTTCGTCGTAAATTTAATTGACGCTGAGAAAACGGATTTCGAAAATTTGTGAAATTATTTCGATGTTCGTTATCCTCTTAAAATTGCGAATTCTCCAACTCGAATTTTTAACGCTTTAACTTTCAGATTTTGAATTTTCAAATCTTGAATTAAAAAATTGATATGTCTTTAAAGTTTGAATTTGAAAAATTTGTTTTTTTTGTATCGTCAATTTTGTAATTGTGAAGGTTTAAATTATGAATTTTTTTTTGTCGATTTTTGAGATTTTTAGTTTTTAATTTTGAGATTTTGTCTATTTCCATAGCTTAAATGTTGAATTCTCATAATTCGAGGTGTTTTGTTTTGCAGTTTTACGTTAAACATTTTTGTACACTGAACTCTTTAATCTTGCATTTTCAATATTTCATTTACGCTTTTTTAATTTTCGAATTAAAAAAAAAATTATATTACCCAATTTTTGGGTACCCTTCGCGCCGAGAGTTGTTTTTTTTCCATCAATGATGTCTCATTAAATGTCGTTATGGTTCCTACTACGATCCATCATCACGATTTCGTTATTTCTATAATAATTATGAAAAAAAAAACATCGTTGCGACGGCCAGTTATTTAATTAATTGTACCTGACAGTACGTCGGGCTGGAACTGTCGACATCGACGGTCGCAAGAACATCCGGTTTCGTAGGATCGGTGTGTGGACAAACTACGTACATAATCGTTTCGCGTGGCCCTTCCAGCATCGCTGAAAGGGGACTCTTGTACCCTGGACCCTTTTTGCATGCTGCGGAGCAAAAAAAAAATGTTTAAATATTTATACCTTTGAATTATTAGAATTATTAGAGAATTTTTATACCTTTTGAATAATTAATTTCAACGATTTCACTAAAAACAATAAAAATAACAACAATTTTATCGATTAATAGTTATTGATAAAAGTATTAACTAAAACATGATAAATAATAATGACGAAACGTTGTAATCATCTGTAGTAAAATAATAATAATAATAATAATAATAATAATAATAATAATAATAATAATAATAATAATAATAATAATAATAAAATAGTTTAATTCTATAAAAATTAATTTAATAAGAATAATTTACCAAATGATAATAATAACAATAGCGAGTTGATAAATTATTCTTATTGCTTATTTCAGCGTTGTCAAAAGTTATTTATTTTTCGTATAACAATATTGACAATTAAAACGAATGGTTTTGTAAAAATTTATTACATTTGATAAAATAGGTCGCTATAATAATTATTATTATGGAAAAAATAAAAAAAACTATCTACAATAATAAATAAAAATAAAATACAAAAAATGAATACATAAAAAAAAAATAGTAGAAAAATAAATACAAATGAAAAAAATATAAATAATAAATAAAAATAAAATAAATATATAAATATAAATAAAAACAATAATAATAATTTATCTGCTCGACAAGTTCTCGAGTTTTACAAACAGTTGATAATTGTTGAAAAAAAAAGCAATAACGTTGATGACAATTTAATGAATGACAACGCAAGTAATATAATTTTTCTTCACGATTATAAAAAATGCAATAGCCCGATGATAAAGCATAACGAATAATAACGAGAATTTAATTAATGAGAGTGTAACAAGCCACATTGAAAGATACCTTTGATCATGGCTGTTGTTGAAATCGGTTCGTGTAACGTTCGTAATTTGATGTACCGAGACGTCGAACGAATGATGTTGCAATATTTGCGGTCCGACGGTGTCCCGAGCGAGGTTCGAGCACCACTGACGACGATTCTCGCTCGTTTTATCTTACTTTCATTTTACACAACGATGACTCGTGTACCGAGTTGGCACTCGTTTTCCCCTCTCGATGTGTTTACGTCGATCGCGTGGCTCGTCTCGAACCATCATCCGACGATCGGCGTTTTCAAAAAACTTTCGAATTTTTGTAAAATTTTTGGTGCCATCTTGATCCCTTTCCCCCACCCTTAATATTTCTCTCTTTCTCTCTTTTTCTCTCTCTTTCTCTCTTTTTTTGGACACTCGTTAAAAAATATTTAATTTTTTACTTTTTTCGAAAACCTCCTGATACAAAAATATTATTTTTTTTTTCTCATTTATTTTTTTTCTATGATTTCTTACATGACAAATTCTCGAGTTCGGTGCTCGTCCGACTTTTTTTTTTTTTTTTTTTTTTTTTTTTTTTTTTTTTTTTTTTTTTTTTTTGTTTTTTTCTT
>JAPYZJ010005985.1:0-14039 GCA_030522765.1 Ophioninae sp. B BG-2022a | reverse complement strand
GAAAAGCTATTGAAAATTTCAGAAGAAGAGACTGAATCGAAAATTCCATTTCAATAAAAACTGAAGAGGAATTGAAAATTCCATTTTAATAAAAAAAAATCACGAACTGGAAATTTTACTTGACAAAGTAATCGGTGGAAAATTGAAAATATTGATTGCTATTCAATCAATAGAAAAAAAAACAACAGGATTTAGTAACAACGACAAAACAAGATCCACTCTACGTCCACCCGATATACATGTGTAGCGTTGCAACGTCATCTCAGCAGGGCAAGATCGAGCCCATCAAGTTTCGTAATAAAGCGAGGGGTCCGGTCGGTTGGAGGTAACTTCGAGAAATCTTGGATAACCGAACGACAATAAGGTGACTCGGCCAGACTTCGACGCGGTCCGCTAGTTCCTGGACGAATAATACGAAGCCCAAAGTATTGGGAAAGTGCTGTGGGCAAGGGTAGAATAATCCGTGGAGCTCTGGGCAGAACTCTGAAACATAGAGGACGGTAGTTGAGGAGAAATTGAACGAGCGGTGATGCAGCGATCGACGAAAACTTGCCACTCAAAGTAAGCGTTTTTTTTTTGTCAGAAGTCGATCCTTCAAATCGTTGTCGAAAAGTATGGCAATGAGGAGAAGAGCCGAGAATGTTCGGGGTGTCCAAAAGAGGGTTTCCGTTTATCCAAAGCTAACACTTGAGCGATGTAAAATGACCAGTTCCGGTGAACCGAGTCATCATTCTCAAGGATCGGTGCTTTGTGTCGCCGTCAAACTGTGCAAATTCGCGGCGATGCGAGAGTGAGTGAAACATGTCTGGGTATTCATAATGTGGCCCACGTCAAACGTGTACGCAGACACGCAGGGAATTCCTTGAGTGAGAAGAGGGAATAGGGAGTAGAGTGATGACGAGACCGAAATGGTTTGGGGGAAGTTCCAGAGAGAAAGAGAGAGAAAGAGCGAGACCAAAGGACGGAGGGGGTGAGAAGGAAACCCAGGGGGTGTACGGAGGGATGAAGGAGAGATATATAGAACCGAGAGTACCCAAGAGGACTGGTTCGTATTGATTGCAGAAGCTCTTGTTTCCCCTGCCTCGCCACGGCGCTGCCCTCTCCACCCTCCCTTAATCTGCCAACCCGACCCATACACACCACCTACTCTTCTCCGCCCCCGGTACAGGGGAACGTTCGTATACGAACGTTACACACGCGTCCAACATTTCAACCCGGCACATTTACATCCACATCGGGTATACCGCCCCAGTTCTCTTTTAATATATTCTTTTTTTCCGCGAGAAGATATATAGACCAGCAGGGATAGTGGGAGGAGGAGGAGGAGGAGGAGATTAGCTCATCGTGTGCTTTTACCGTTCGTAGACTCGAAAGCGGAATTACGGATGATTCAATACGAGAGTGTCACGGCCCGATGGAGTGTTTCATCTTGCTCGGCAGGTCCGTACTTCCCCGCTGATTGTCCATTTGGAAACGTTCTTCCAGAGTGTACGTACGAGGCCGATGACCCCTGGGGTCAATGGCACTCAATTTGGCTCGCGACGAGCTATCATCCCAAAGACCTGCCAGCGATCGTAACCACACTCCGCCGCTGATGTCTTCAACAGCGAAATGGAGTACGATCCTTCTTTTAGGGTTTTGTAGCCACTTGGAACACTTGGAATTTCGTCTCGTTCGTGAGTTTGTCACAGTGGAGAATACTCTCGGCACATCTCTGCTCTGGTACCTCGGCGTTTGAAGTGCCGAATGATTCATGGCCGTCGAGTACATTCCGGTAGAA
Source organism: Ophioninae sp. B BG-2022a (assembly GCA_030522765.1). Taxonomy (NCBI): domain Eukaryota; kingdom Metazoa; phylum Arthropoda; class Insecta; order Hymenoptera; family Ichneumonidae; species Ophioninae sp. B BG-2022a. Next base: position 12,259 of record JAPYZJ010005985.1, on the reverse strand, counting down.
TTATTGCGTTTACTGGAAAATCGTTGACTTTCGGGATGAAAAATCGTCCATTTGAGTCCGATTGTTGAAGCGGTTGAAGTATTTAGGTTAGGATTATTATTGGTGGTTGTTTGAAAAGAAGTGGTGTAAGAACAATTGGTTATCTTTGGATCATTCGGAGTCCTATGGATCCTTCAGACAACAGAATCTTGTGAATTCTCCAGATTCCAGGATTCTTAAAACTGTCACGGTTCCAGAACTCTTAACATTCACCAAGCTACAGTATTTTCGCTAATCTTCAAAATGTTGGATCCTGCTGATTTCCCAGTACTCAGGATCCTACCGATTCTCAAGATTCTTTGGTTCTACTGATTCCTCAGGACTCCAAGATTTCAGCGTTCCTGAAGATTCCAGGGTCCTACCTGGACGTCCGTCCTGAATCTTGAACATTCCAGTATTTCACTGTCCTCGAACATTTCAGAATCCTACCGATCCTCAAAACTCTAGAATTCCACGCTTCGTTCAGACATTGGGATATCGAGTTTGATCAGGAGTCAATACGACGAACTATTGCATCGTTAGTTATATTGTTCGCTGCATAATCAAGTACAATAACTGATAAACGTGCTTGGATCAATACGACACTCTAGGAATAATCCATGATCAACCATGGTCGAAGCCCACTCTCCACGACATATCCAGTATGGAGTAATCGAAACTAACTTATTCGCGAGCATACATACGAACGATCGTGCGGAGAACAGGGATGGGTGGGAGGCGAGTTGCTGGCGCTATTGAGGACCGGGAACAGCGGAGTAAACGCTCCGGCATATATCGAGCAAGTGTTACTGACCTAGTTCGCATGTCGGTACAGTAAAAGCCCCACCAGCCCGTCAGGAACGAGAGTATTCGAGCTTCTCCTTTCTCGCTTTCCCCACTCCGTCGTCCCACCCCTTGGGGTAGTCTCACCGAGTGTATATTGTACCACAGTTAGTACGGATGAAGGGATGATGGAGAAGGGAAAAGCTCCGCTTTTCTTTCCGTCGCGAGACACATTTTTGGTGCAGTCCGTACTTTTTGTTTTCATTGCTGTTTTCCACATCGCGGCCTGGTAGTAGCTGCCAAATCAATATATAATGTTATAAAAGCGACACGGAGAAAGCAAAGAGAACGAGAGAGAAAGAAAGAGAGAGAGGGAGGGAAGGAGTGGAATTGTACGTAAATCGAGAAGGGGCTGTTATAGAGGTTGAATCCTTGTTCACGATTTAAACTGCCTATGGTAGGAGGAACCTGACGCAATTTCCTAGCGAAGCATCTGTTGCTCTCCAGCTTGTGGCTCAGCCAACAAGTGGTGGAGACACGAGAGAGATGGATGAACGCTACAGATGGAAGAACGCTGATAAATCGATATTCAGAGATTGGTAAATATGCTGTAGGATCAACTGTCTACTTTTCATTCGATGCTCAAACATTTTTATTCTCGTTCATTAAAAACATCAGTGATGATGGTGGAACTTGACAAGTGAACGAGCTGCGCCAGCAAGCTGGACTACGTTTAGAACGAACTGCACCGTCAAGCTGGAGCAGTTCATTCCCAATGGCAAGTTCCATCATGATACACTGGTATTTCTGGTGAACGCCATGATCGCTGCAGTTGGATCTCGATTGGCTGGTGGGACTCGTTTTTAATGATAAGTTCCTCGGGGCAGACCACCAATGAACCCCAGGCAGAGGTTCGATTCCTTCCTTCCGGTTCAAGCAATCGAACCAACATTCTCGTGTCTAATACGAATTTGCTAATATCTACAGTACGAACCAATGTCTTTTGAATCCGAAAATGGAGACAACTTATCTCAAGCATTTTTCGTCTCAACAATACCTACACTGCCACGTGAAACTTGATCGTTAGTAACAACGGAAGTCTCGTTTCGTTCTTGCCTAATAATCGACCGGATATCATCTGCAGAATATTCCGAATTCCATGGATCTAACCTCAAAATTGTTGGATGGCTCGCGTTTCCACCGGAATATTAAGAAAAATACGCATGATTGCGTCACATCGGGGGAGGACAAATAATAGGGCTAGATGATGAAAACGTTGGTAGAGTTGGGAGTGAGATTTGGTCCCGATGGGAGGGTTGGCCCGAGCGGGGTTCGCAGCGAGGCGGGAGGCCGAGAAATGCGCGGCGGGACGAGGTTCCAGGGGTAGGTTATGGATGCGCGAAACAAAGTGGGGAAAGCCAGTGAACCAGTAGGAAAACGAAGATGCAAGATACGCGAGACTGTCGACTAGACGCACGGTGAAAGCGCGGAAGGGGAAGATGGCCGCGCAGGCGCCATTTCGCGTACTCTTTCGCATAGCGCGAGCGAGCGGCCATCTTGTGCAAGGCCTCTCTTGGTCGTGAACGCGCTGTAACGCATCGTGATCGTTCTTTCACTTCTGCCATTCCACGCTCAACCCTCCCCCCCCCCGCGCCTCGTCCCTTCGTACATATTCTTTTATAACTCTTTCCTCGTCGCACTCGTGTGAAAAGTGGGACAGGGCTGTAAGGCGTCGAGACCGCGGCTCGAGGGGATAGGGGTGGCAAGGATATAACCCTACTCTCGTATCGAACACGGGTTCAGTGCGTTGGCAAGATGGGCTGCAGGCTGTTCATTCCGACTGTTATCGTTCGTCGATCACTTCACATAAACTTCTATCAATTTTCACAATGTGCTCTCTCTTTCTCCATTTCGAAGTAAAACGCCAATTGTTTTTTAGTGGCTTTTTATTTCCTGCCTGATTCATTCTACTTGATGCGCGTTTCCTAAAGATCCGTAGAATCTTAGCTATCCTATCGATCGTTGGTCGCGAGTCTTTCGGTTTGAATTTCGGTTTGCAGATTATTCTTTTTTCTTTTCTCCGGTCCAAGGTCACGTTTCTTCTTGCCGTATGATCGTTATCGATACTTCTCAGTGCTCGCGACTACCTGTTGCCATCGTGTCCCTCTCGCCATCCCGGAAAACTACCAATCCCCCATCAGCTTTTCTGAGCTAACCTCAATCGCGTTCTGCACAGCCAACGGCCTGATTTATAATTTATGAAATCGTCTCCAGCGGGGGCGTCGAATCGACGAATACGTTTGAGGACTTCTGAAAAGCGGTGATTTCGAACGAGCGATGGGGGAAAACTTCGAGGGGTTAGATGTACAAAGGCGAAACCAGAAGCTGCGTCGCACAGCCTCGAACACCTGTTGCGCGTTAATTTGATGAGAGAGAGAGAGAGAAAGGGAGAGAGCGGATGAGAGAAGGAAGAGCGTGAGGAAAAAATGGCGTCCCTCTCAACTTCCCTTCGTGCAACATTTAAACAATTCCATTGCCTAAAAACACACACGAGAAAAGGTGCGAGCACAAGCGAGAAGGTCGACGAGCTGGCCAACGTCACGGTACCAATAATCCCTTTGGTGTAACCTGTTGCGTAAAGTCGTCGAATACAAAACGCTCCCACGAACTTTGAATTTTCGTTGTAAAACATTAACGAAGCTTTTCGGCGATATTCCATTCAAGAAAATGGCCGTCGTCATAAAAGATCCATTTTACCTACGGAGTATGATAAGACCGGCCCGATTCCTGATAAAAGACACATTGCAGTTGCGATTGGACAAGGAAGATTCCAAAATTGGAAGAATGGAGCTGAGGATGAGCAAGGGCTGATCGTTGAACACCATGAAGATCAGGGGTAAGTGCAATCATTCATTTTTCGTGTTCTTTTCGAAAACAAAAATTCTCGATGAACTGGAATTTACCGGGACAACTGTTTGCTCAATTTTCATGGTTCCTTCGTTCTTCCGGTTTCCTGAGGTCCTAAGTATCCTTAGACGATTCAGTATTCAGCTAGGTGGTCCCCGTTATCACTGTTTACCATGGTTCGCCATTTTTCACCATTGGAAGGGAAGCATGTAGCGTGCTTCTTTACCAATAGTGAAAACACCTTTTTTTCGCGATATATCGAGTACTCGTTTGCCCTTTTCCCTGATCACTGACGTAGCTGAGAAAACTGCCGAGTCATAAATTCGTCCGTGGCCAGACTCGGTGGCATGGTGGTCCAGTGTTCGAATTAAAGATTGATAGGACTGTAAAAACGTGTAGGGGTGTTTTCAAGCCCTCCGTACAAAGGACACCCACACAGGGGTTAGGGGCGAGAACCGATCGTTCTTGCGAAGTGGGTTGTTGGAAGGATTGAGTAGCAGACTTTTATGTGCGAGAAAGTGGGTACGGTGCCCGCATAAAACACTTACCTTTCACCCGGGGTGGTTATTTCTTGGAGCAGTAAAACGCCAACGGTAAACCGAGCACGGGCAAGCCTTTGGAAAGAACGAGGAATATCGAAACCTCCATGAGGAATTGGAGAAACGACGTTGAGGAGAATTGATCGTTGTCTCGTTTACTCGGTTTGAAATTAAAGACATCCGGAATTACATTTGGAAAAGTATCAATTTTCGTTGGACACTCGAATGATCGATGAAGAACGATACAAGGCCAATTGGATAATTCGAACTGCTGGTAATTGGTCCGATGACTCATCGATCGCTTCACGTGGTATTCTCCTACCGCTTTGTACATCAATGTCGAGAATGATGAACCCTGAGAGCTTTCGACTTTAATCCAATCGTCGATAGAAATTCATTAGATGACTGTCTAATTAAGTTAATCGCTGCGCACGAGCGTTTCATTTCCACGCTAGGAATTCTACCCCGTAGCGCTTATGGCTCCGAAGCCCCCGCGCCATAATCTCCGTTTGGCTTCTCGTAAAATCCATTTTAACGCGCCTCTTACCAATTCGAGAGCATTCATGGCTATTATCATAGGCCAATGGCGATCGTAACGAACTCTCTCGTATATCACCGAATTACCGAAAGTCATTACCAAACTTAAACTCCAAGTGGGTTTTTATTGCGTCATTAGGGATGCTGTATGACGACGATCGTAGATTTCAACGTCTTTCGGGTAATGCCGAGTTTGTGGAGATTTTGCAAAAGGCGAAAGAAGTATTTCTAGATTGAAAAAAAAAAATAGGAAAAAAGTAAAGATTCATTCGAGAGAGAAAATTGACGCTCTCCCTTCGACCGTGACGTTGGAAGGGCGACGTGAACGATGCGATGTGCTTGGTTCTCGTATTACGAGAAATTTGACGCTAGAGTGAAGAAAAATACGTGGACCCGAGGGGGCTTCAGGCAAAGTAACACTACAGCGTGATATACTCCTCATACGCTTTTTCGGAATGAAAAGAGAGAGAGAGAGAAAAAAACGGAACGAGATCACTCTCGTTTACCAGTTATTCGAATAGACGGCATCTATGGTTACAAGAGAGACGAAACAAAATCAAAAAGCTTACCACAACGAGAATACGTATACGTTTTAATTTTTTTCGACGTCCTTCAGGTTCCATTGCTCTTTTTTTTAACCAGGGGGTTGGGATACGTTAGTTCGTTGTCATTGGTGACCTCGCCGACTGGGTTCAATTCGCGGTGGAGCATCAACGCAAATTTTAATCAGAGATAAACGGGCCTCTGATGAGTATACGGAGAGTGGTTTGGGGTAAAGTGTGAAACAGCGGGCGAGCATAACTTTTAACGCCCCAATAAAAAGGCGAATAAGGGTGGAAATGAAAATCGGTGTGTCGAACAGGACGCGCGGTTGACGAGAAAGAAAACATAAAAAAAAAAGAGAGGGAACAAGCGAGTCAAACGAGTTTATTCCACATGGGTGTTTCGACTTTTTTTTTGCTTCCAACCGTTCAACCCTGAAGACCGAAGTATAAAGTTATTGGGGTGATGTTCCAGTTGGACGTACGCCATCTCGCGTACGTGCGATTTGTTCTCTGCTGTAACGTTCCTCGTGTCATCATTGAACGACAATCGTCCGGATTACACATGATAGGACAGCAACGGAATGACCGCGACAAATTTATCGACAAAGTTATTAAATTCGTGCGACAAGCAGATTGGAAGATTGGCAATTTTGGAGAGTAAAGGATTAGCGTTGAAGTCGAGGCGATCGAATCGTGTATACGGATAGGAAGCGAGGTAGAAGGGTTGGATATCGTGTGCATCCTGTTGAAGCGATGTTTGCCCTGTCGGACAACCATCGGCCAAAGTCACGGTAGTGCAAGGATTAGCAGCCAAGTGTAACTAGTGGTCTAGGCTCGATCGATGATTCAATCATGATGTACGTCCTGCACTTAGGAGGGTTGAAGGTCATTCGCATGGATCGACGGCCCTAAAGTTTCTCATGTCAAGCTTCTGAAGTGCGTCCATCAAACGCGTCACGTCAAAGAGTCCATTGTCTAGACAAAGGGCTATAGTACCTTCAGAAAATACCTAAAATGACAAACTTCCGATAAGTTACAATCCAAAAGTTGACTAGAAATATCATTATCCAGAATATCAGCAGATGCCAATGATCAATGGCATCCAATTCACTCTGCGCTAACTTTTAAGTCGGAACTTCGTTGAAAAAGAATTTCTGGGATTGTTGGACGACCATACTAGTGATTTTTATCCAAGTACCTCCGATGTCATTTGTCAATACTAACGTTCAAAAGTTGCGCAGCGATCCATACGGTGCCACTTCAGCAGTCGAACGTTCCTCGACGTATGACGATACTGAGGTACGTAATTTCCGATGTGTAAGCTACCGAGGAGTTGCGCCACCCGGTGAATAGCACGAATCGTCTTTTGGGTTTGTTCGGGATCGAAAATCCAGCCATGAGTCGCACTTGGTAGGATTGAAGGTCAGCCAAGCGAATTGGCAGCCTCGGGGGCACGTCAAGCTTCCGCACTGCGTCCATCAGATGCTATCCCTCGGCCATACGCATTGGCACACCCTCTTCAATTCGGTTGTTGAATTGTCCTTGCTTACCACTTGGCTGCACTGTTCTCGATTGCCGATTGAAAAAAACAGAAACGACCGGGAAAATAAACGACGAGGAAATAGACTCCATCTTCGGTGAAACAGAGGCCCGCAGGGCGTCTAACTGCGGAACCGCACGCGCGGTGGAAAGGAACGTGGCTCGTACGTCGTTGTTCCCCTTTAATTTGAGAGAGAAAGAGAGAAAGAGAAGGGAAAGAGGACGGGAGAGAGAGAAACACTTGGAAGCTTTGAATAACTAGCTAGCTCGGTTCACTCACTCGTCTTTGAAGTAGTCTTCAGGTCTCGTCTTCCATGCTGGTGTAAGTAATCAGGCGACCACTCGTCCGACTCTACAACGGCCAGAAGCAGCTCTTGCTTTCCAAGTTCTGTCCTCTCTCGTTCTTTCTGTCTCTCTTTCTCTCTTGTTCCTCATTCTCCTCTCGTGCTTCTCCAACCTTTCTGTCTTTTGCACAACCTGACTTTTAAAGAGTTCCCCGAACGTCTGTTCTACTCGGCAGATATCACGCTCGAAAGAAATTTTCGTGTCGTCAAATCCGGGACAAACATTTAAATTCGCTACCCCAAATGATTATTCCATCATGAATGCGAATATCCAACTTGCTGATATCGACTTTGGCAAGGACAGTAATAATGATGATAATTCCTCGTCATTATTCCCTTACAAAGCACCATTTCAGCCAACGTTGATAAGGATTTTCAAACTGAATGGCTGGAGATTCTCGAGGTTATATACACGAGCTGAGCGAACCTGAGAATTTTTCACCAACGCGAAATCATCCGGAAATATTTGCGGAGATAAAGAGCGAGGGTCTCAGGTGGTGCAAAGGTGGTTTCATTCGTGTAGCGAAGGGCGGTACTGTACGCAGAGAGCAAGCTAAGAGAAGCGGTAGAAAGAAGGCTTAAGCGCTCTTCCTTTTGACCCGGGGCATCTACCTCTCCTTCCACAGCAACCTCATTTCCATAGCGGAAAGACGGTTCATATTCGTCTACCACCGTTCACCCCCAATGTGAACTGTGTCCTCCAATCTTTTCGAGCCTTCCGACCGCGAGAGCTCTCCCGAATTTGTCTCTCGTCGTTCCGCTTTAATTTTAGACTTCATCGGGTACACGACTGGGTGCTCGTCTTTCGAGTACCTTGTCTTACATCCTGTGTGTGCGTCGTGTACACATACACGTACACACTCGGCTACCAAGTGCACCCTCCGTTATGCATGCTAGGGTGTTTCGTCTGGTGAAAGTGACCGGTCCAACGAGTCCCCGAGGGCTCAAACAATCCGGCCAGCAATTGCGGCCAACCGGTCATCATCACTGTGTCGTAGGTGGATGACTAGCCCTGCAGGCATATCCCCACCTCGGTGTCAACTTCGAGGGTAGAAAAATGGAGCAGGCGCAAGAGTAGGAAAGAACCTGGCGAGCAAGCGAAACGTCGATATATACTTGAACAGCAGATTCTCCTGACGTGACACTCCGGTGAAAGTCATCGACGTTGAAATGTCATTGAAAGCTGTGCTGATGGTAGTCTTGAGATTTGAAACGATGAACTTCGCTTGGATGTTGCTAATGCCAGGATCAATGGGACGACAGAAATCAGTTATTGGGTTGTTGCATAATTTTTTTCCCACTTCTATATTTTCTAGATATCTTCAATAGTCGTGGGAATATTCTTAAATAAATCTAGTATATAGTAGAATGTTCTCGAATCTTTTACGCAGAGTATATGAGCGCGGGCTTGTTACTGTGATTTAGTTAAAATTGAAAAAATTGACCAACAAATGCAAGACCACATACGGCGAAAATGACCTGTAGATTTCTAGAGGAGCTCGGTTGGACAACACTACTTCATCCACCTTATAGCCCTGATCTAAAAAGAAATTCGAAAATTCCGGCGACCTAAAAAATGACCTTACGAACTTCTTTGCCTCTCAGCCACTTTCATTCTGGACTAAGGGTATTGAAAGTTTCCCTAGCAGATGGTTACATGTTCTAGATAATGATGGTGATTATATTGTCGATTAATTGTTTCAATAAATAAATATAACAAAAATTTAGTTTTTTTACAAAGTGGGAAACTAATTATGCAACAACCCAATAGAAATAGATATAAAGATATTCAGGCATACCCCAATGATGTATTTATTGAGTGCGATTCAGTTTTATATTTTTCCAATGGCTGGGGATTTCACTAGATCCAAAATGTAAACGACTTCGAACAGTGTCTTCCAAGTCTATTCATTTGGAATTCAAGTTACGGGAGGATCCCAGAATCCACTGGGTTTTACTTTATCGGACTTGATTTTCTTCTTGCTCACCCATATTTCATTGTGTTAGTGTGCATGCGACCCCATGGGACCAGGGTCCTTCAATGGCCGTTGCAACGCTAGATCCCCTGGGAGAACCAGTTATAATCCCACCCAGAGAGTCCTTTGCGCTAGTCAACTTCCTTGGAGTGTCCGAAAGCTTCCCTCGTGTAAAGTATACTCCCCAGGGTATCATTCGCTGTCTTCTACTCTCGAAATCTGCTCTACTTATCTGCTCTATGACACCCCAGCTTTGAAAGTCATCATTGCACTCGTCCTGTATCCTCAACTCTGTCGTCACTTCGAAACACCTTCTGTATCGTCGTAAGGCAATTTTTGGCCTGATTATTGATTTACCTGAAATTTGATTCTTTGTGGTGATTCGTAATGATGATGTACAATTTTTACACTATATTCAAATAATCATATGAGAAAATGAAAAGTGTGAAAACGTTAGTTGTTCACGTTATGAATGCGTCAAAATCAGGCTTTGGATTCAGTCAACTCAAATGGGAAAGAACGGCCCAAAGGGTGCGGAAATCGCAAATTAAAACGAAAGTTTATTTCCGGTCTACGGGAAAGTTTTGTCCATTTTTGGAATAAAATTAAATTTATATTTTTCTTACCGTCAATAAACTTGAATAAATAATATAATTACCATTATTAATAATTACTTCTTTCCAGCTTGAGGATAATTTGTATATCTCATTTTTGAAAAATGTTTCTTCTTTTGATTCGAAAAATTGAACCAGTGATATCTTCCTATAAGTTGAATTCGTTTTCTTTTTTTTTTTTTAATTTACTTAAATTCTGTTGAAAAATTAATTACGAAAGCTTGGGTATTTTTCTCGCCCGGTAAATTCGTTTTGTGCGTCTGGATCGGTTTTTCTGTTTCGTGTCTTGCCGCTCGGTCGAATGTACCTCGTAACTTTAGGTAAACCACCGAGTGGAAGAAATCAATGCTTCCGGCTCGGACGAGACCAACCGCGCCGGACCAAGAAACTTGTACTGTTCTCTGCACGTTATCGTCTACTGAATTCCTTCCTCTCTCCTCGGTGAACCTCCCCCACCCTCTTTCACCTTTTCCATCTCGAAGTTGGTTGTACTTTTCATTCCAACTTTTTTTTATCCATCCAGCGGTTCTCTCTATTATACAACTGTTCCTCGAGTGCTCCGGTCACCTCGATCCTTGCGTTCCTTTTTTTTTCGAAGAGTTTTCACCACCCACCACCTCGTTCTCCACCGCTCGAAGCTTTTTCGAGTTACCCTATAACGTTTCGTGCACCAGCCGACGAAACGCTTCTTGCCTCTCTTTTTTTCTCCGTCTTGAATCAATTTCGAAACTCTTTCGCGAAAAGTTGGCCGATTCAATTTCAAGAAAACGTTTCATTTAATTTTGCGTGGCGTTCTGGATGGAGCCACTCTTATTCCCACCACGCCTCAGCAATTTTGCAATTTTGAATTTATGCGTTCTCCTGAGACTTACCATCGGTCGATATTTATTCCGGGCGCTCCGTCAAGCCTCTCCGTCAGGGTGAGCCTGAGGATTCGTACTGACAAATTTGTCATCACTTTGTGTGATGACAAATTTGATTGAAAAATATAAACTTTGCTCGTTGGGGAAAAACGTTAGGCAGAATTTAGCCGCACCTCGTCTGAACAAATAGGTTCGAAGCAAACTCTATTTTGGACTCGAGAAAAATCACATTGACAAGAACGTATACGGCGATACTTTTTCTTGCAAACCATCAGTGGATCGTTCTGAACACGAGATGATAGCTGGACCAGTCTGCCACGATTCTATGTATATATAAAGCCTCAGTATGTCATCGGAGCGTAGTAAAAAATAAATATTAGCGGATCGAAAAATATTTCGGAAAAAGACTTACCGAAGCGAAAGAAAGTTGTTTTTTAACAATGTTTCTTTATAGTCTAGATACAGCAATATACTATTCCACATTACGCCATAAAATAGTAGAAAGAATGCGTCGTAGATATCAGGTGATTATCACTAGGGGAAGCGTTTGGACCACTTATATTTCTCGAACAGAGAAAAAGCATCACGGCTTACACCATGCAGTAAAATTTTTTTTTTCATTGTCCTTTTCCTAATATCGATTGAGTTTCGTTGTAGACGCTCTTGTAAAAAAAAAAAAATATCTCAAACGCCTCGCAGCGCGTCATCATCTTGGCGGAATCATTAATTTATTAGCGATCGAAAACGACTGGAACTTCTGATAGTCGTTTCGGATGAATCGGACCGCAATTCGGTAGCTCGGAAGAAAAATTAGCTAGCAACGAACCACATCCGGTTGAGCTTGATTGGAGCCTTGTTCTCGGTACCCGTGAGACCCGAACGTACCGTTGCTCGGGATTAAACGGTGATGACTGGGCGGATTAGGGAAATCGTAACAAGTTATTCACGCAGGGATTGGCCATCGCGATACGCAGGGGATGACCATCCCCAACGAGTATCTCTCGCACATTCGGAGTTTTCCACTATATCCAAGTAAATCCCTGAGCTGTACAGCACTTCAGTCATATTAACCGAAAGTACAGGCGAAGTCATCGCGCTTGGATCCCCCAAGGGGATTGCAATGCAAGAGAGCCAAAGTTTTGGGCGATCGACGTTCCTCGTGTTTGAACCAACGAAACTTCCCCAAGACATTGGAGAACCCGACCCAAACAAACTCACACCGATGCCAACCGAATTTTCATTTGAGCCAATTAACATAATGAGCGTTGTAACAAACAGGCTTTCAACGCGAACCTCTGCAATCCCCATTGATCATTTCGGCTCTCGGCTATTTTGGAAACATTGGAAGAGCTGATAAACTTCGTTACTTCATCCCTTTCTGGATGGATGAAGTTATCAGCTTTTCCGCGACCTTTTTCACTCTTCAGCAGATTTAGCACTAGAAGTCTCGTTAAGTTCTGAATACACATATTCCGATTTCGTTTCAACGTGATAGGAATAGCATGGTTGGAGTCTAAAGGTCGATTTCGATTAGGGTAACCTGGTCTAGGAGTACGCATCCGATAAGAGTACGCATCACCAAAAGCTGTGAAGT
>JAPYZJ010005984.1:0-10690 GCA_030522765.1 Ophioninae sp. B BG-2022a | reverse complement strand
TTCGATTTTTGGCAGAATTTCAAAGTTGGACCATCGATTTTTCCCAATTTTTCCATGCATACCCCTTTGGCCTCGTATTTTGCCATTTTTCGAGTGAACATTCCGGGACAAATATAAGAGATATCGATACGAATCCAAAGCCATTATTTAAGTCAGGCAAAAACCTTGTCCAAACCCACCGAATAAATCTCCATAGCTAATAAGAAGCTCACCCCACGACCCTTTGAAATTTCGTTATTTTTGAGATTCCGGTAAAGTGGTCGGGAAAGTCGAAAAACATTTTTTTCCGTTTTTAAACTCTCAAAAGGGTCTATTTTATCGAAAATTTTCCGCTGATTATGAATTTGCCCGAAATTTTGCCGAAATTGCAAAATTGTTCTGGGAAAATGCGAAAAAGCCTTCTAGAATATGTTTTCGGAATTTTTCAAATCTTTAATGTCTAAAAATACATCGACATGGACCTGCGATACGACACTAAACGTTTAAATATAATAATTATTTCGAGGCAAATCCCACAGAACGGGCGCGCCTGATTGGCTGCCTTTAAAAATTAATAACAATTCAGGGGTTGATCCGGCATACATGCTCACATCAATCGACTCAGAATTTCACACCCAACTCTCTATTTCACAAATGACAATCTTCCGTGTGACACCCTGTATAAATATATATACACATATATCGCGCGTACATGTACATATATATAAGGATACGGAGACAGGAGAAGAGATCGAGAAGAAACGAAGAAACATTTCCTTCAGGCGAAATCTTCGAGATGCTTTTCGAGTCTACCGACGATCCGCGAACGCGAACACGATTACGGCCTCGCAATTACCACAGCACTCGATCACCCGGTCAGTCGTGGGCGTGGCGTTATACTCTCATTTATCAATGTAATATACGTGTGCAAAGTCTAATTAGTCTCGCACCGTTGCCGCGGTAGGCATTCGTATACGAGAAGAGAAATAAAAAAAAAAAGGATGACAAAAAAAGCCGAGGGACGAAAGGGGGAAGAGAGAGAGAGAGAGAGGGGAAGGGAGGATGAAGTGCAACAGTCTCGCACGTGACCCAGGCCGGTGTGAATGAGTCCTCGCTCAGCGCGATTGTACGTTCACGTATACGCGCATTGGATTCATGCGAATGACTACGGTCAAGGGAGTTTCGCGATATGAATTATAGGCTTTTGGGTTGTGAGAGAAGTCGATTGATACTATCGTATATCGACACCGTATTTGCACCTACGTTGGGAATTGAATGCACTTTGTGTGGGAACGAATTTTATCCTCGGTTAGATCGAAGGAAATGAATAGTTTTTTTTATCGGAGCCTCGAGACGTTTTCGCACATGGGTAATTTGAAAGAAGAAAAAAAAAAGATATTTTATGGATCTGATTATGGAGCGAGCTGGGTGATAAAATGGAGTCTTTAGATCCATGTTTGTCTACTCGAAATTCCTGCCACTTATGGATGCTTAATACCCCGGAAAATGAGCGGGGGAGTGTCCGCTACGCCAAATAGCTGCTAAATCTCGCATTCCCTTCATCGCTAATGTGTACGTGTCTGCATTCGAGGAGAAGGCGCGTTCTCGTTTTGCATTCATCAGACGAAAGCTGGAGAAGAGACAGGGGAAATAATGAGAGAATTGCGAAGAGAGAAGGAGAGAGAGAGAAGGAAGATTGCAATCTGATTAAAATTCTGGTTCACATTCCATCGTATAACGAAATAAAGCATATCCCTTGAATTACTTTCTTCACTCGCAATCTTCTCGTCGCATCCCCTTCACTTTTACACCGCGCTTCGTTTCTTTCAGACACGCAGATCCCACGGGGAAATTGAATTATGACTCTGGCCATGCCTATATAGAATTTCCCTAACTTCATTAGGGTCCTAATAGAGTACCTTCACATAGACCCTCAGTGGCTGTTCGTACTTCGCTACTGAGAGCCATTAGAGGCTAAGGAGGATCTTCAAAAGTTTACTGAACGACGCTTCATGGAAACCATGGTGGCTTCGTAAGGTGTCCCTGTCAATAAGTACGTGTGTACTTTGGAAGAAATCATTTTTCCTGTAAAAAGAATTTAACGGAAATTAGACACTATAAAAATGTAAAAAAACTAATCGTTTTGTTCAAACATATGCACTGGTATGCATACCACGTATGAATAAACGCATTAAGAATAGTAGGTGCGTAATTTTTGGAAGGACATGTGAATGTTGAATATAATAAATTTTAAATGCCCTCGTATGTTTATGGACTGGAAATTCACATCGTTGCGACGCAACGAAATTTATTTCCTTATTTTTCTATTTCCTCAAATCTATTATTTCGCGATATATATTTTTTTTTCATATTTGAATTCTATGTTATCACAATAAAGATTTGTATAATTATTGAGGTATTTCAACTACGATTACATTGAAAAAGAAATAGGGAAATTAAAAAATAATGATTTTCGTTGCGTCGCAATGTTGCGAACTTCAACCTCATGTATGTTTTTAATACCAATTTCACCTACTATCGAGTAATCGAGTTTAATTAAAACTCTACAAACGATTTAGCCGAAGATATATTTATACCAGTCCGTCCCCATAATGCTCCAACGTGGTCCTATAAATTCCTTTGAATGCATTTATTTGAGGAGTCCCTCATCAGGGACCCCTCAAATAAGCCTTTAAAGGTCCGTATTTTTTTTTTTTTGTTTTTTTTTGAGGGTTGCTCGGACATTTCCGTGTGGAATTCCATCACCATCAACCCCCCAACGGCTCACGCCATTCGCACAACAGGTCACAGGGAAATTGCCTCCAACATTACCTCCAACATTGCCTCCCAATGAACCTGATAATCTTTCTCACTTGTTGCTTACCGCGTTGACATTGACTAAAATAGGATTGATGAATCGTCCTCGATTGGCTACTATCCGATTCGCTGGCGTGGTCAATGACCCCGCGAGCAAGCAGACCAGCGCTAGTTGGAATGAAACTTGAACGGAGAATTATGATTGATTGCAGAGAAACGAGTGCATCGTACCGGATGGCTGGCCGCTGACACTCGCCGGCACGGGACTCGTGCTCCAACTTGGCGAACTGGAGGCATCAACCCTGAGACACGGGGAATGTTATCTCTGCGTGCGAAAAGCGAGGAGCCGAAGAACCAACAGAATCGGGAACAGTCTCGTTATCGAGGTTACCGAGGCGGCACATCCGATCGAGGACAACGCAGAAGGAAATAACATCGTCGAGGTATCAATCGCTTCATTGTTGAAGATTCCATAGTCATTCTACACTTCTACACTTTTGTTTCCCAACACTTTCCACCATTATGATGGAATGGAATATGGACTGCTAAGGGTGCCTTCTTTGGCATAAAGAATCTTGCCTTAAAGTCACATAAAACAACTAATTCACTTTGATCGTTATCGTAATATTTTTTGTTTCGTCCCCCCAATGTTTCAATAACATTGTCCTCTTACAGACACATTGTTATCAGCAGTCTCGTGAAGTTGGCATTTGATATATGCATTTAGTGTAACCGAATTTTTTCATTTTTTCTCCCGATGTTTATGTTTAAAAATCATTCGTCTAATAATCAAAATCATCTTGATGACCAGACTCTTAATTTCATCAAATTTATAATATATTTTTTAATTTTTAATTTACCAGACACGTATTCTATATCAACTTAATTATTTTTTCTTGGTTTTTTTTCTGTAATGATTTCAGCATGATCAGCATTGACAATCTCTTATGTCATTGGATGCTACCGTTTGTTAATAACCGTTTTGCAGGCTTTTTGTTCTCTATTCTCCCTACGTAATTGGCCTCCGTTGATCGAAGCTTCGTCCCTGAAAACTTGCAGATAGCTCTGGTGTGGCGACCGTCGATGCGGTCCCCAGGGATCCTCGGTTGGGACCGGGAGCAGGACGAGTTCATGGAGTGGCGGGAGCCAACGCGAAAATTCCTCGGCTCAACATCCGGCGGAAGATCGTTGCAGCCGAGTTCCTCGACTATATCAGGATCGGGTAATCAGAGCGGGAAATCACGACCGCGTCGAAGATCGTCGAGAGAGGAATCGTTGCGTTCGCGTTCGGCTTGTAGCAGTAGCGAGGATAGAGAAGAGGCCGGAAGTTGCGGGACAGTATCAAAGCAGGATAGAGTACCGGAGGTTCGAAGAAAAGTTGATTTCGGGAGTACGGATCAAGGATCGATCGACGATGTCGACGATTCTGTCAATCGGGAGTCTAGAAAGGAATCGCGAATGACGTTGAGCTTGGATGACGCGATGAGTCTTCAGAAAAGCGACGATTCGGGATTGGAGGGTGATTCTAGCCTTTCGGAAGAAATCGCCAAGTTGCCGAAATCAACGATCGGCAAAATGACATCCCTGGACAAATGGAAAGAAGCGAATCGTCCGATTTCCGGTAATCTCGTAATTAGCGATAAATCGTTAAAAATCGAAGATCTCGAAACACCGATAAGCCTCGAGAGATCCATCAACGGATCCTCCAATTCTGAAAACTCGGGAATCCTCTACGATTGCTCGAACAAATCCACCTCGTCGTCAGGTTTTTCCTCGAGTACCGGTCCGGCAAATGATATCGAAGCACCGAGAAGCGTCTCCAATCAAAGCATCGAGACTCTTCTCCTTCGTGACGAAAACAACGGCCACCTCACCGATCATCGTTACGAAGGGGATGATCTCGCCGATTTGATCAGTACACTGATCGTCAGCGTCGAGCGGAAAATCGAACGTGTTAATCTCGACGATCTTGTGTTCCCTTGTCCCGCGTGTCGTAACATCGACACCGACGATCCACTTCTCGGCTGCAAATGCGGCGCTGAAGCCTGCGAGTGCTCCGGCGCTGGTGGTGAACAATGCGAGTGCGGTATACCCAGCCCCATCAAAAATAATCCTGATAAAAGTGATACGCGAAGCTTCGAGGTTGCCGGTATCAAACACATCGACAGCGATGACGAAGAGGAAGTTCGAATGGGATTTGGTGAGCTATATTTTTTCTACCCGAAATATTAGGTCTAGTAAAAAGAAATCCATGATTCGTTCAATAGATTTATTTAGTTATCTGTATCTCGCGTTGTTCAAGTCCGATCGGGTTACACCAGATGACGTTAAAAAAATGAAGTTTCGTACTAATCAAACTTTTCCAACAGTTTTATGATTGATTGGCTCAGTTTGTGATTCGTCGACTTCAGAAAATAATGGTTTTTTTTTTTTTTTTGTACTACAGTTAATATCATCATCGTGTCGTGACTAAGTAACAGATGCACCGTGCGACACACGAGTGCTAAAAAGATAGACGAAATTTCAAAACCGCTATTTTTTTCAAAGATCGAACATTTTTGGAGTAAACTTGAAGTATCAATCGCCGCGTCTATGAATTCTGCAGAGACTGATGATTGGTTTTCCATTGAAAGCTTAATCGAGAAAACCGATTTTGAAAATTTATGAGGTTTTACCAAACTTCTACATATCCTTAAATCTGTCTCGTCAGCCTCGAGAATCCGTTGCCCGAATTCGCCAATTTTTTTTTATTTGCAATTTTTTTTGCAATTCATCCTGTGCATTTTGACCGAAAATATTTTCGCATATTTCCATTGGAGATTTCTAACAACGCTATTTTAGTTATATAGTTAATTTATAGATAAACAAGCTCAATAGATAATTAGTTCCTAGCTTTTACAATAATGAAATCAACCATGAAATATGTATGCATACAAGTGTATTTGAATCTTTATGATTATTCTTTTCCATATATATATATTTATTTATAATATATTTCCTGCCGTATAATAATCTGAAAAAAATATGTACCCAGTTTCGGCGTTACGATATCCGATATACGATAATATATTGCGTGAAGCATTTTAACACAAGTGAAATATCGCGAGCATAAAACGGTGTTTCGGGTGCTCTCGACGCATGCGTACGACTCGTACGCACGAAACGCACGGTGATCGTCCCACGCCTGGACAATAAAGAGATCCAATGAAATAAATTTATGTACCTTCAACGACGACGCATTCGCGATCGCCTCTTTTTCTCTTCCCTCTGAGAACCGATCGCGAAAGCAGCGATGAAACTTTGCCGGCTCTTTACGAAGGAAACAGGCGAATATACGTATACACGTACATAAAAAAGAGTATAAAAAAAGTGGGCTCTCGGAGTGATCATTGAAACTCGTGCATTGTTCAATACGAAAATTCATTAGTCCTGTCAACGTTGACGAAATTAATTAAGGCAATTATCAGGATCGTTGCAATTTTTTACGAGGCGAAAATGTTGGACGTTCCTCATCGGCCACCTACGCCCTCTCTCGCGATCTCTTCACTCCTCTCTTTCTCTCGTTTTGATCTCGAGAACGATTTCTCCCTCGCCACACCCTGATCGAGGAAATTCACTTTGCGAGTCATACGCAGCGGTTCGTCACACGATTCTTGTCTCACTCTTTTGCACACACGCAATGCAACATCCATCCGTATAAATTATTATTTCCTGGCTTCCAACGCCTTGAGGATTTTCTACCGGGTATTAGAGGTTACCAATTGAAGCCTTCCCTATCGTTTCCGGCTTAATTAATAATGCATATTATAGGTATCAAAAATCACGTAATTTTTTCATAATTTGACAAATCGTAGCTTTCGATGAAATAATAATACATGAATTATTTTAGAATTTTTCACTGAATTATTTAGGAGTTGCAAACGTGTGAATTTCTTACGATCACTTATAGAAAAACGGTTTCTTCAGATACTGATTACGAAAAGAACTAAATCATCGTAAATTAAAAAAATATTGTATTTTTAGATTTAGGAGGGACAAGTCCCAAATTAGTAAACCACGTTGCCGCGTTTGTTTGGGTTTGGGCCAATCGATTGATAAAATGGTCGAAGATTTATTTCAACGATGAATTAATTAGCAATAATTGAAAAATTCAATACATATTGAATTCTTGGATAATCAGTGATAATAATAAAACGATTCGAATATATTTATTAAATTTATAAATTAAGAAGCGTTATTTCTTAATTCATAGATAACTTAATTCATATTATATATAATCGTAATTTTCTTAATTCATAGATAACTTAATTCATATTAAATATAATCATAATTTTCTTAATTCATAAAAACGTAAATATTGGTACGTATATTTTTATCGGAGTCATCGTAATTCAGCTCGCGATCATTGGTGACGTCCCCGATGAGAATAACAAGGATCGTATTACGGATTTAACACGTGACCTTCGGAACCACCAAAACGCAGAAAAAATGTTTACGATAAAAAAGAAGCGAAGAAGGGGGTAGGATCGGTAGCGATGCGTGCGTTCGACTCCGAGATGGCCTATAAATTGACTACACCCGCGAGTCCATCGAGCGAATAAAAACCAACCCGACGAATTACACGGCTCGTTAGACAGATCGCGAGTGTACGCTCGTAGGTGCACCGTTTTCTCGGACGTTCGTACGTATTCGAGCACGTATATCCCTTCTGTCTCTATCTACGATTAAACGCGCATACGATTTCGTTGCGTGGCCGCGATCCACCAGTTTCAAAAAAACCCGAAAAAGATCCCGGACTGGACTCGTTCGGAGTGAAAATAATGAAACCGGAAAACCGTACGCTCATTTCCGGCGATTCAAACGAATATTTATATCTCCTCTCGAAGTATTTATTCGATGGCTCCTCTCCGATAAGAGCTTCGCGATGAGGAATTCTACGGGTGGCTTTCCTACCGTAATTTTCTAAGCTACGCACACGCGCATGCGCATAGACATTTTTATATATATTCGTTGCGTTTCGTTGTCTTCCCAACGGTTTACTTAATTAGGTAGATATTGTCGTCGATTTAAAAATCCGATAACGTTCTTTTAGCCGCGAAAATTCGACCTTAATTGAAAAATCAAAGTTAAATTTAATGAAATATAAATTAAGTTTTATTAATGAAATTAAAATTAATTTAAAAATTAAAATTAAATCAACCCGTAATGGTCACACCTCCTATACATCGTGTAATGGTCACATGGGGTATAGTGGACCCCACGTCGAAAACTTGTTGCTATTTGCATTCTACTTGATTCATTGACGCAAATCTTACACGAGTATTCTATTTCATATGTTTTTCAAGTAATACAATCGTTTTTTTTCTTCCTTTCTGAATTTTAATATAGCGAAAAAAACAATCAGAAAAAAATAACAAAAAAGCCCAATTTTCATTAAAAAATTCATATACATTTTGATTTTTGCGATATGGCAAAAAAACCTACGCTAATGTAACTCTTGAGATAGTATATTTTCAAAAAAAATATATATAATTTTCATGAACTCGTGCAAAACTTTACACTTGAAACTCATAAAACCACAAAATCCTAACGTACACTCCCAACTTATAATCCATATCTCACAGCACTAAATCCAATCAAACTTCAATCGTCCAAGTTTTTTTTTTATCCATGCAAATTCAACTCTAACCCTAACGGTCACCCCCAACTCATAATCCACAATTCAACCTCGATTAGAAAACTGCAGCTGTGCAATTTATTGAAATACCCTTCGTGTACTCGAAAACTGGCGAGGAATGAATGTTACGTATAGGCATATGGTACAATGAGGATGAGGGAGGAGGGGGTAAGCGTGCGCTGCAATTATCCTCCTCCAGCTACTGAGTAAATTCTTTCTCTCTCTTTTCCCCCTTTCTTTTCTCTTTCTCTCTCTTTCTACATGCATGTCTCTCCCTTTGCCTTTCTTCTCACTCTTTCTACTTTATTGCTGCTGATTTATCGAGTCAGACGATCGAACGCGCCTCAGACGGGATTCAGTGTATCTCTTCTTGATATATATACATATATTTCTCGATTTATATATATATATATATATATATGTGTGATATATGTATTTGTGTATAAACCCAAACTTACACATATTATATATAAAGATATATGCGAGTCGAAGATACGTATATTGGCCTTAGCCATCGCTCGTTTCGAGGGACTCTCTCGACTAATTGAAATTGCCGTACACACGTACCGATCTCCCATATCCCGTATATTACGCTTCGGCAATTACTCTTTCCCTCGTATCGGGTATATATAAATATGGTGAGGGCGCATTTCCGAGATATAACCCGCGTACATAATAGAAAACCCGCGCGCCCTCGTTCATGATTGGAATTTTTTGAGACGGGTGGTCCTTCGCCCAACTTTTATCCTCCTCTCTCCTTTCTAGCTCCCTTTCTGTCTTCCTCCATAAACCCCTTTTTCAGAGCGCAAAGTTGTCCGCTTTTCTTCATATCGTGAATATATACCCCATCCGAATAATATTTCGAGAGGTTTCGTTTTTTTTTCTTTTTTTGTTTTATCGGAGATGAAAACGAGCCGATAATCGATTGCCCCTGTAACCTCGAAATTCCGTAACGCGATGATTACACAGTTTATTATCGGTTTTCAGGCACGAAGAGAAGAGCCGAGGAGATATCAACGCCCAGGAGCATACACGATCTCCCCGATCACGTTCTCAATTGTGGCCTCAAACTTCCTGGTGAGTCCATCGTTATTTCATACTTTTGTGGCACCGATAATGCGTGCTGATAAAAATATCAATTTTTTTTTTTGGAGTAAGCGTTTAGGGGATGATTTGACTCGGAATATTGAAAAGAATTTGAATTTGCCGATCATGTGTGATTTCTCTCTCACTATTATCTACTCGACTCCCCTTTCTGGTTTTATTAATTAATGGACGTTATTAGTTAATTCAGTCACTACG
This sequence comes from Ophioninae sp. B BG-2022a, assembly GCA_030522765.1. Lineage (NCBI taxonomy): Eukaryota > Metazoa > Arthropoda > Insecta > Hymenoptera > Ichneumonidae > Ophioninae sp. B BG-2022a. The sequence goes on along the minus strand of JAPYZJ010005984.1, from coordinate 915 downwards.
ACATTTTTTAAAATTGCAAAATCACATATAATACTTCACGGTTTTATTGTAAAAAAGGCAACGGTATTTACTCCGTTAATTATTTGTACATTTTAATCGATGTTTAATGATTGTCACTTTTCTCTTAATGTTCAAGTATTAACACATTTTGAGTAACGACTCAATCGTCATTTGTTCATCGTTTTTGTCGAATTCTCAATTGAGACAATTCACAATTGTCAAATACCTTCATTTTTTCATTTCCCCGATTCGATAAAAATAATAACGAATTTTAAACACCTTTTATGCATAACTGAAAAAACTGTACACTGATTATCGATAATTAATTTATTTTCTCTATTCCTGCGTTTTTTTAAGCATCATCTCATTATATTAATTCACTAAGGTCGTAATAAACTTCACGAAAAAATACAACAAATATTTCACTCAAGAAACAAACGAACAAGCGTGACAAGTATTATCAAAAAATTCGTAGAGTTTTAAAAAAGCTATTGGGTCAATGGAAGAATAATTCCACTGCTAGACTGGTCGGTGTTGATTCTGATTCATCAAGCTTTTCGAAGATTCATCGAAACCTCAAATTTGTCCTTGATAAACAAACAACTAGTCGGGCTGCTAGAACCGACGCTGGTGGTTGGGCGGTCGGAGTGCGGCTCGGGCGATCACTGATGTTAAACAGCATCGAGAGAGGCTGATACTTGGTGCGGTGACCGTTTGGCTGTGCTCTGGCTGGCGCATCGACCAGTGACCGGGAGACCGTTTTTTCTGATGCTTCCATGTAGATACTTCAATACAAAGTGTCTACACCGAAGAATAAGGCAAATACAGGGCCGTTTATACCGGCACGGGTTTTCCACAGTTTCCCCGTGTCCTCGGCAAATGCGGTATAGTGTAGCTAAGTCGGCTGTGGACGCA
>JAPYZJ010005983.1:0-10692 GCA_030522765.1 Ophioninae sp. B BG-2022a | reverse complement strand
GCAAAATTAGACTGGGAAAATGCGAAAAACCTTTCTAGAATATTTTTTCGACATTTTTCCCTAGAAATGGAGAGTTCAATGCGATTTAAATTGTGGATTTGTCTTCCAGATATAAAAATACATCGACATGGACCTGCGATATGACACTAAACGTCTAAATATAATAGTTATTTCGAGGCTAATCCCACTGAAGGGGCGCGCCTGATTTTCTGCCTTTAAAAATTAATAACAATTCAGGGGTTGATCCGGGAACCATACATGCGTATATCAATCGGCTCAGAATTTCACGCTCAACTCCCCATTTCAGGGATGACAATCTTACGTGGGACAGCCTGTATACACTCGCATGTGTGCAAACGAACGCGGTTAAAAAAAGATCGACATTTTATTGAGTAATCTCATATTCAGTAGTTCGAGTGAGGCGAAATGCCTGGTAAAACGGGAGCCTTATTTCACCCCGCTGCAACTATCGAATAGAAAAGACTTTAAAAAAATGTTAATTTTCTTTTAACCTCGCATAATACAGCCATATGCATCGACGCATGTATAGCTTGACGGAAGGTCGCAATTCGCTGTAATCGATAATGCCGGCAATTTGATATCGAGAAGTTAACTCAAAGATTCATAATTTTCATTAGCGACGTGTAGATCGAACCTTCGATCTCCACGCGTGATTGAAAACGCGGGCGAGAAAGAGAACGAACGACCGCTTAGTTTTTAGGACGCGTAAGGGCCTTAAACTGAATTTTCCCATGGAACGAGAGTACTGTTAGATAGCTAGAAAAAAGAAAAGAAAACGCAACACGAAGGTGGAAGGAGACATTTTGCAACATCCGGAAATTCGATTATTCCCGTACTTTAACGTCCAATAAAATACTGAACTTTGTCGCGGCTTCCTCGTGTGTACATACATCATTTAAATTAAGCGGGATTCCGTCGTATTACGCTACAAGTTCCTTACCGGGATCGTTAAAAAAATTATCTAAAATCGTTGATTTTTTAAAATGGAAGAAAGAATCACGATTTCAGCAAAAGTGTGAAAAAAGTGTTTCCGCTCTTGGACGTTTGACCGTCGGTGACGCCCATGTCGAATTCTTCGTTGCGATATGCTCGGCAGATTTGACATACGAAATACGATTGCTCCATTCGTTTCGCCTATATTCGTTAGCAATTATAATGTGTTTCGTTCTTTACCTTTCTTAATTGACGAGTGCAGAGAGACAGACTGTGATCCGTGTTGTTTGGGTGCCCTTATTTAATCATTCTGGTAAGGAAGTTTAAAGAGTGCTTGTCGCGTGAATATGAAGTTAAGTGCGAACGACAATTGTTTATGAACGCGGATGAATCAACGGAACAAGATGGACGCTTGTGCGCGAGAGAGAAAGAATAGATAATCTCGAGCGATGTTTTTTTTTTTGCAAAATGTTGCGTGAAAAAGTGCGCCGTGACACGCGGTCGCATAATCCTGCGTAAGTTATGCGTCGTACGTACGTAGTTTTAGTCTAAATAAATTATTGGTTGAACCGTGTTATTGATTTATATGAAATCGAAAGAAGAGTGAAAAAACACAACGTCAAAATAACGGAATGCTCTGTATATAGATGTATACATATACACGATACCATATTATTATACAAATAAACGAGAGAAATAACAAAAAAATATGAGACCGCTCGACTTGTACTTTCGCCGTTCGACACCGTTGAATAACTGGCTACGGTCATTTCTTGTCCAAATTCCAATCGCTTTAGGGATCTTATGGTAATAGGATTTTTACCAACCGGGCGTGTGACAGCAGCGCCACCGACAGGAATACGTGGAAACATTTTTTATCGACGGAGCACAGCATGGAGTTTCAACTCTTGCGTATTGCAGACTCCATGATATATGTAGCATATATAGATATACGTATTGACGAAAGACCGGTGGAGCAACGCTTCCCGCGCTTCTTTGTTGCCGGGTACGTGATGGATTAGAAACAAACAATCGCAGAGTATTTGCCGCGTTAATATTAGTCTTGTTTTCAATGCTTGAATATACATACAAATGACAATACTTGAGTTAGATGCAACATGTATATAAAGTCTATGGTACTCGAAGGATTTAAATCCTACGGAAAAAGAATAGAGATTAATGGTTTCGATAAAGAATTCAATGCCGTTACGGGTTTCAATGGTACTGGAAAATCCAACATCCTCGATGCGATATGTTTCGTCCTGGGCATTACGAATCTCGGACAGGTGCGTATTAACGCTAATCAATAAAAGACAACAATATCGTGGCTACTCAAAAATTCAAGATTTTAAATACACTGGATGTAGCGCGTAAAATGATCGCCAAGGGCGAAACTTCACTGCAATCGGAACAAGCAATAAAGTGCAAATATTATTTTCTATTTATCCATGCAGATTCGAGCCACATCCCTACAGGAACTCGTGTACAAATCTGGTCAAGCTGGTATAAAAAAAGCCAGTGTAACCATAACTTTCGACAATCAGGACAGAGCTTCGTCTCCGCCTGGTTACGAGGATTACAAGGAGATAACGGTGACGCGTCAGATAGTCATAGATGGAAAGAACAAATACATGATCAACGGCTCTAATGTGCCGAACAAAAGAGTCCAAGATATGTTTTGCTCCGTTCAATTGAACGTCAACAATCCCCACTTCTTGATAATGCAAGGCAGAATAACCAAGGTTTTGAACATGAAGCCAATGGAAATTCTATCTATGATCGAAGAAGCTGCAGGCACGAAAATGTACGAAACTAAAAAACAGGCGGCTCTCGTCACCATTAAGAAAAAAGACAACAAGCTTAAAGAGATTACTGATGTACGTAAAGAACTATGTTAAACAAACTCACCTACCGTTATATTCAGACTTGCCGATAAACAGCGAATTCTGATTTCCCGAAATCTATCTTCTTCTGATTCCCGAAATCTAGATTCTGACCGAGGAGATTGGACCGAAACTAGCAAAGCTCAAAGAGGAGAGAACTCAGTTTGTCGAGTTCCAAAGAGTCGAACGCGAACTGGAACATTGCAGAAGAATCGCAGTTGCTTGGAAGTATCTCAAGGCTTTGAAAAACAGCGAACGAGCGGAGAAAGATGTGGAAGCGGTAAAGACGCAAATAGAAGAAAAGGAGCAACGAATCGTAGAAGGAACAGACGAGATTGCATCCATCAACGAGAAATTGGAAGAGGTCGCGAGAAGACGGGAAGCTGTGAGTACCTAAACGATCCGACGAACACACTCTGGGATAAAATTATTATTACGTAAAAACGTGTCCGTATTTTAGGAGAAAGGCGACAAGTTGGCGGCTGCGGAACGATCGTTGAAAGACGTAGAAAAACGTGAAAACAAGTTGACAGCCGAAATTAACAGCAACTCCGAGAGTATAAAGGCCGAAAAAAAGGGAATCGAACAACTAAAAGCCAATTCTGTCGAGGACGGAAATGTGCTTGCGGAGAAAGAAAAGGAATTGGAAAATTTTGGTGGTTTGTTCAAGAGATTGAAGGAACAGGATGCGATTGATACAGCTGCGGTTGCAGCGGCTCAGGAGCGCTACCAGAAAATCAGTGCTGGACTGTTGGAGAGCGATAGCGGCGATAACGCGACTTTGGAACAACAGGTGATAAATGCCAAGCACGCCGCGATCGAAGCTCAAACTGAAATAAAGCAGTGCGAGATGGGTATGCAACACATTCAGCAACAATTGGTCAACAAGGAAAAAGAGTTGCAAAGCACGAATAACGAATATCGCAATGACTTCGGCGCTCTGGAGAGCAAAGAGAAGGAATTGAAAACCCTCGAAAATGAATTGAAGAACATCCATTACGAGGACGGTTCCCTCGAAGCGTTACAGGATCAGAAACGAGCCTTGACCGCTGAAATACATAAATTGCGGGAGCAGATCGATCAATTCGAGTCACGATATCCTCAGCTACGTTTCGAATACAGAGATCCGGAGCCTGGCTTTCGTAGAGAATCGGTCAAAGGACTTGTTTGCAAGCTTATTACGTTGAAAGAGAAGAGCGCAGCTTATGCGTTGGACGTTGCTGCCGGAGGAAAAGTATAATATTTTTTTACTCTTAAAATCAGATTTTATTTTATTTAAAACTACCTTAAAATCAGATTTTTATTTTATTTAAAACTGCATTTGAGAATCATATTGTTTTTTTGGGGATTTGACAGTATTTCCTTTTTTCTGAAAATGACTACTATTTCAATGTTTCGAACGTTTGACAGCTTTACAACGTAATAGTGGATACAGAGAATACGAGCAAGGCCTTGCTCCAACGAGGTCAACTGCAACGACGCGTCACAATCATTCCACTGAATAAAATCGATGGCAGATCGATCGATAGAAGAACAATCGAGCTCGCCGAAAGACTTGTCGGGGATAAAAACGTCAAACCGTCGCTCTCGCTTGTCGAATTCCCCGAGGAAACACACAGGGCCATCGCCTGGGTTTTCGGACAAGTGTTTATCGTCAAAGACATGGAATCCGCGAGAAAAGTCGCGTTCCACGATGGAATTCATAAGAAATGCGTCACGATCGAGGGTGACGTGTTCGATCCGTCCGGTATTCTATCGGGCGGTGCTCAGGCGAAAGGGGGCTCGGTACTTTTAAAAATCGAAGAATTGAATGACAGCCAGAGAACGTTGTCCGAGAAAGAACGAAAGATGCGCGAGATCGATCAGCAGATCGCACAAATCGCACGTACAGCTGAGAAATACGCAGCTCTCAAACAAAAATTCGATTTGCGGAGCCACGAAGTTAACGCTCTCAGGCAGAGAGTTCAACAAACTACGCATCACAAAATGAAAGAGGAGGTAAAGTGAGGAACGAATGAAAAATATCGAAACATTGTGCTTCCAGTTTTGGTGTTTTTGCAAAAAAAAAAAAACACTTTTTTTGTTCATTATCTTGTAAGGGATTAGATATCGAACTGATAATTGTTACATGGTGTATCTGCCTGAGTGCATGATTTTTTTGAATGACTGATTGACGTTTTCTTTTCCAGGTTGACGGCCTGAAGGTGAGAATGCAAGAATTAAAAGAAAAGATGGCCGCGGCTCGTATAACCGAAAAGGAAAGTACTAAACGTTACAAGGAGCTGGAGTTTCAATTAAATGATGCGGCGAACATTCGCGAGAAGCAAATGAAAGACGCCGAGAATCAAGTAAAAGTATTGCAGCGGAAGTCTGAAAACAGCCGACGGGAGTGGAAGAAGCGCGAGGAAGAAGCCGAAACTTTGGATCTCGAGATTGCCGAATTACGAAAGGCGATTGAATTAGGAAACGCCGAATTCGCCAAGGCTGAAGAGAGGCTAGCTACCCTTGAAGAAAAGTCGGAAAGTCTTCAGACCGAGTTGAAGGAGGTGAAGGAAAAAGTCAAGGAATTACAGAATGCTGTAAAGTTGCAAAAAGATATAATACATCAGCAAAACAAAGAGATGCAAAAGCATAACAGTAGGAAAGACGAAATTCTGAAGCAAAATACGGAGTTCTCCCTAGAAATCCAAAAGTTGACTCACGAAATAAATTCAATAAAGAATACCGCGACACACTGCAAACAAAAGTTAATCGAGTTGGTGAAAAAGTATGAGTGGATCGATCAGGATAAAGCATATTTTGGGAAAGCAGGTTGGTTTCGTGAAATCTCTGTTATCTGTTCTGTGCACATTCGTTCTATCGGGCTGATCCGCAAAAACAAATTTGTACTTGTAGGTGGAATTTATGACTTCGAAGCGAATGATCCTGAAGAAGTGACTCGAAAGATGAACCAGTTGGAAAGCGTTCGAGAAAGATTGAGTCGCAACGTTAATGCCAGAGCCATGAATCTACTGAACAAAGAGGAGGAACAGTATAATGACATGTTGAAGAAGAAGAGGATCGTCGAAGCCGATAGACTCAAGATCCTTGACACTATCGATACTCTCGACGCGAAGAAAAAGGAAACGTTGCTTATAGCTTGGGAACAGGTAATATTGTTGATTCTCTTCGGAACAATTGAACGGAAGTGAGATACCCATTAAACTTCAAAAGAACGGATAAAATAAGGATGTCCGTTTGTGTTCAGGTAAACAAGGATTTCGGATCGATATTCAGTTCGCTATTGCCGGGTGCGAATGCTAAACTGCAACCGCCTGCGAATCAAACGGTACTCGATGGTCTGGAGGTCAAAGTTGGATTTGCCGGAGCCTACAAAGAATCACTCAGCGAACTTTCCGGTGGCCAAAGGTCGCTCGTGGCGTTGTCACTGATCTTGGCCATGTTGCTCTTCAAACCCGCGCCTCTTTACATCCTAGACGAAGTCGACGCTGCACTTGATCTTTCGCATACCGAAAATATCGGAGCCATGCTTAAGAGACACTTCAAACATTCGCAATTCGTTGTTGTATCTCTAAAAGACGGTATGTTTAATAACGCCAATGTTCTCTTCAAAACGAAATTCGTAGATGGTATGTCGGCGATAACGAGAACGGAAAGAAAACGAAGTAATTAGTTTTGAATTGTCGAATCTTCGCAATAAGTAAAACTCTTTCTTAAATGGCCATTCATTGCCGTAATTTCATTTTTTTCATATTGAAGATAGACAAATTGAGAAGGTTGACAGTCTACCAATAATACCGCAACATGTCGGAATAAAACGTTTATCGTTGAGTTCTACACGACGATCAATGTACATACAACTACATCATAAATAGGTACGCTGGACGAAATAAATAAATGAGAAGGTAACGGTTGATACGGTACCTCGGTAACGGATCAATTGTCTCACTCGGGCTTTGGAACGATAAATCGCAAAAAAAAAACCTTTGGGCACTTTGTAAAATATTCAATTATCTGCTGGGGATATCTGCGTGCGTGACAAATTTACACATTGAGCAGGCCGAGCCAATCCGTTTTCTCGAAGAACTGTAGCTGTTTGATTTCTGGAATAGTCGAACGTTCACTAGGCTCGAATCTCAAGACCTGCGGAAAAAAAAACAAATATAAAATCTATTCCAAAGAACGTCCAAATCTATTCCAAGAGGATACGCACTTTTGTTAACAATGACTTAGCATTTGCGGATAACTCGTTCGGGATGCTGATTATGGAATGTGAGTGGAATAGCCCAGGATGCCGTGACTGGAAAGGCTGCAACATAATGTCACCAATTGCACACGTCTAGAGGCTAAAACGAGTAATTTTTCTTTTCTAACTAAACGTATCATCATTTCAGGCGCTATGAGCAGTGTAAGCTCGGTTAATTTTTTGCACGGACATTATCAACTATTTATACGAAGAAAACATGCAAAGAACAATCAGATGAGGCCCAATAGTTGAATAAGCGCTAATATCACTTTAAATGAATGTAAAGTGTGTACGTACGATTCCGGTTAATAACTCGTACAATATAACACCGAAGCTCCATACGTCGGCTGCTGGTGTGGCCGGGACTACTGGTAAGTACATGCACAATTCCGGCGCGCTGTACGGTTTCTGATATCTCGACAGTTCAGGATTTTGTCGAGGCACAACGTAACTGAGAAGTATGCGAGCGTTCTCATCAATGAGAAGATGGTCAGGTCTCAAATCGGACACCACGACGTCCTGTTGATGAAGAGCTTCCAGCGCCAAGAGGATTTGCGCGGCCCAAGATTTGAGAATGTTTTCCGGTATGCGCCACAGTTCTTGCTCCATTTCAATACCGCTGTCCACCTCATCGTGGCACAATCTATCGGAGCCGTTTTTCGCCTCGAACGGAGATCCATTGAGTCGACTCATTCCCGTTCTTTCACTCGTCGCTTCGTCAGCTTCGGGCGATATTAATCTCGGGGAAATTTCATTTTTTCCCACTGTATCGTGTAATCTATCCGATTCGCTGCTAAGATCCGTAAAACTGTCGGTCGTCGACAGTTCGCTCGAATCACCGCTGCCTTCGACGTTATCACGATCTTCCACCTCCTTTTCATTTACGGTCGAATCGTTTTCGTAAAGCAACTTCCCGGACTCGTTTAAACGAGTCGCGATCGAGTTGCTCTTCTTTATCGTCGCGTCAACAGATTTCAACAATTGTTGCGCTTTCTCGAGTAACTTCATCGTCGGTATATCCTCGCTCGTTGATTTATCCACGAATTCCTCGTCTCCTGTTTGCAGTGAGTCCGGATCAATCGAACCATTTTTTTTTGCAATCTCGTGCGGTTCCTTTGGATCCAACGGCGACGAGGCTTTTCCGTTCTCGGCGTTATCATCCTGTGATCGATCGAGACTCGTGTTCATCCGCCTTTCGGATTCCACGTGTATTACTGCCTCACAGCTCGTTGACCTGCCATGATTCCTCCTTCGGAATGGTACTCTCGAAGGAGGAATCGCGTACTCCGTTTTCAGAAAGTCCCACAATTTACCGCCGCTGCAAGGTCAAACAATTCTTATGACACAGCCATGGGATTTCGTGCTAAATCCCATGGCTGTGTTGATGTATATTTCGGTGCACTGCTCTATCAGTGGATATCGACGTGGTAATGAATGAACTGTGTGTTCAAGATACACGAAGCCCCGTGAAGCTTACCAACAAATTAACCTCACCTGGCATACTGAAGGATCAGGAAGACAGTTGTTTCGGTTTGAACGCAGGCGTGCAATTGAACCATGTAAGGTACTCTGCCGCGTAAGATGTATTTGCTTATGTCCTCTTGAACTCCTGGTAGCTTTTCGACGGTCTGTAATGTGATACATAATTATGAATATTGTCCTTTTTACACGTTCAACGAAGAATCGTTGAAAACGTATAAAAAATTATTTTCTTCGTTGCAAACGTCAGGAGTATTTTATTTGGTACGTTACCTTTATTACTCTCGTGGTATTTCGTTGAAGATCATTGACCAACATCGCTGAACCCATGACCCGGAGGACCTTGTAATATCTCAACTCACTCACGGGTTTACTTATCATGGAGATGTTACAATTGAGATGCCTATTGTATAGTCTATCAGCACGCTCGGAATATTTTACTATTTTGTCCTTGATAGTTGCTGTTCGAACGATATCCGGATCTTTTACTACGCCCTGACGGAGATTCGAGATACCGAGCTTGTACTGCATGAAAGCTTCTTCGTACTCGGCGATTGCTTCGTGTCTAAAACCCGCACTCATGTGAGCTGCAGCGATTAAAATATACTGTCCCGTGTCTTGTTCGGTCTCTGTGAGATTCACGTCATCGCCCAACGTCACGGAAGTTTTGCAACGCCTGCTTGACGAAGAGTCGTTTTTTCCATTCTCCATGAGCTTTTCAATGCTCAAAAATTGCTGCCAATTCATGTCCTCGCTTTTCTCCAGATTATTGTTGTTACAAGTATGAGATTGATTTTCCGCGTTTTCAATGATACTCGAATCCAATAAATTTCCATTGACCATTGGCAATATTCGCTCGTTCGGCGAAACGCTCGTTTCGTTTTTCCGCTCGTGATTCCTGTTCGACGAATTCCTTGTCGCGCCCGGCGAATTTTCTGTAATCGTACTTTTATCGTCCTCAGACGTGTCGGAACTTATGGAACGAGAACAATCCCCACAACTCTCATCATTGAGACTAGTTTCGAAGAAGTTGACAAATATTTCATTGCTAAAGAGTGAAGTGTGTCGGGCTACGAATTCCAAAAACTTTACCGCACACTCGCGTCTCTCCTCGATAACTTCGGCTTCGAAACGCCCAAAAAACTTTGGCTTTGGAAAAGGCGGATAGGGCTCTTTGATGCGAAGCGTTCCGTGTAATATCTTCAGCTCGGTGTGAAGCTTCTTGAAATCGTTATAACGCTTCCACACTGATACCTTGGACGCAGTGTCCGGTGATGATTTCAGAAAAATCTGAAATTGCACGGAACGGACGTCACATTATGCGTTTCGGCTTTTACCTTATTACGTTTCGAACCCACCAGAAAACATGCCGTTTATTCCTCTTGGAATTTTCTAGGATCCAGACAGAGAAAAGCAAAGAAAAAGCAGAATTGTAAATAAAGAAAAAAAAATAAAGGAAAGGTTGAAACGAGAAAATAAATATGCATGATTTGAAGCAGCTAGCTACAAATCTATCAATAAAGTATAAGCCGTGCAATGATCATGGCTGAATCTAATGGATCATCTTTCAAGAATACCATTGAACATATTTTTGAAACAATAATAATAAGGTTAATTGTAACGAGTACAGCCCAATTTGTTGTTTTTTACTATATCAAGGACACTCAAGATTGGCGAATCCTTAACGTACCATCGATGTTACTTTATAGATGGTGAAGCCCTTTTTATGTCTCGTCGTTTCATTAATCACAAATCGTCTCACCCATTTGTCTTTCACCGGTGGCATTTCTAATGCATGTTGAACCTATGAATTTCAAATTTCCGGAAAAGTAGGATCACAAAGATTGAGAGAAGCTCAAAGATTTGGTAGAGACTGCAAGGTTGACGGTTGACTGATCGTTACTACTTTTGTCGCAATCGTTCACAACAGAAAACTGTAATTTTGAGGTTATCAGACAACTCGGGCTGACATCGAAATTCCCTAGAACGCTTGACATTTCTAGGAACTAAGAGCTAAGCGCTAGCGCTAAGCAATAGCGGTCCACCATTGTCTGCGGGAATGCGTGGATTGTTTTTCGATAAACGTAATTGTTGGATGAACCACCAAACATCCTAATGTAGCTACCAATC
>JAPYZJ010005982.1:0-11685 GCA_030522765.1 Ophioninae sp. B BG-2022a | reverse complement strand
GAAAAAAAAAAAAGAAAAAAAAGAAAAAAAAAAAAAAAAAAAAAAAAAAAAAAGAAAAGAAGAAGAAAGGGAGCGACGAGGACGGCGAGGAGGAAGAGAGAAACACGGGGGCGGTGGCTGGATCGGTTCGTGTCCGCCATTACCATCAGCCACCGTCCCATCGCGATTTCTCGTACAGGGCTCCCGGAGCGCGACCCCGCGTCCCCCGGCGTCCCCCCGCGTCCCCCCGCCGTATCGCTATCGCCGTATCTCCGTCTCGCCCCATCCACCAATTCCATCTCCCGTACGCAGCCTCCCCTGCGTCGAAACGCACACACCGCTCCCGCGCTGCACGGGTGTGCTCGTCGATGAGCGCGCTTTCGACCGAGGGAGAGAGAGAAACGCGGCGGGTACCGGCGCGAGAGCTGCTCCTCGCTGGTAGTAGACCGCCACGTTCCGCCTGTCCGCCCGCACCTAGCCATGCCCTAGCACCGCGGGCCCGCGAGCGTCTCTCGGTTCCTTCTTCTCTTCTTCCTTTCGTTTTCCCTCCCCTCTCCTACTATTTGTTTGTTGCAAAGCAAACGAGAGAGCGAACGAAAAACAACGAAAAGAAAAGGTACGCGACGCCACGAACGGTGACAACGAGGAGAAGAAAGAGGAAATCGCGGCTCGCGTCGTGAGAAAAACTCGAGCGCGCACCGTCAAAGAGGCTGCGCGACCGCTCTACCCGCGTCGTTTTTTTCTTCTTCTTTCGTTTGGTCGCCACGAGTGTCCGAGAAGAAAGATCGCGCGTCGCGTCGATAATTTTGACCGTTTCCGATACTCGCGGCGATACGAGGACGAGCGCGTCGACGCGCGTGCGTGTGTGTTTTTGTGCGCGCGTGGGTGAAAACACCGCGACGAGTGCACCGGAATAAGTTTTATGAAAATAATTCGGTGAACGGAGGCTAGTCGCTGGAAAAGGCCGAAACAACGGGAGAACGAACGGCCGATGAAGAAATAAAAAAGGGGGGGGGGGGGGCGGGGGGGGGGGGGGGGGGGGGGGGGGGGGGGGCGTTGTACGCCGGCGGCCGGAGAGGAGCAGCGTCGAGAGAGATACGGTTCGCGTCTATCGTCGACCCGTACCTACCGAGCGACTCGCTTCGCCGGAACTCTCGTCCGTGAAAACTGCTACACTCGCCGTGACTCTTGTAAATACGACTCGGCCGCACCGAGCCGCACCGAGCCGCGCTTCTCCGACGCCCCTGACTCCGTCGCGAGAATCGCCGAACGATCCGTCCCGCGAGACGAAGCCTCCTCGATCCTCTCTCGCTCCGCGACGAAAAACACCGCGCGACGGTTCACCCGAGATTCGCGAGTGCGCGCAACGCTATGGAAAATAAAAGTTTGAGGAGAGAGCGAGCGCGCGCGTGTCGAGTCGAGCTCGAGAACAGCCGTGGACGGAAATAATTGAAAAATTGGGAAAACGACGTTTCGATCGTTTGTCCGTTGTTTGCTTTTTTCGTTCGTGCAACAAAATAACGAGAGCGAAGCTCGTGTGCGCGCGCTTTCGTGATCCAGCTTCTACGCACACGCGGGGCGAGGTGTACGCGCGTTCCTTTCTTTCGTTCCACCGTATCACACATTTTTTTCGATCCCCGCTCCTACCTCGGAGATCGCGCAGCATCTCTCTTTCATCCGATTCTCCCTCCGCTCGGCCGCGTCGTTCGCGCTCTCTCGCTCCTTCCCCCCCTCTCGCTCGCCCGCGGTCCGGTCCGCGCGTGCGCGCTCACTCGCGCGGGTGAGGTATCGCGGCACACCGCGTTCACTCACCGATAAACCGTAGAGGAGAAGAAAAAAAAAAGGATCGTTCGTACGCCAGCGAGCCGCGCGCTTCTACATCCGTACGTGCGTGCACACGCGTACTCGAGAGGGACGCGTGTACGCGACGCGCCATCCGACGAACACCACCCTTACCACTTTTGTATCCACGACGAATCATCGGAGCCAGCGTGCGGCGGCGGCGGCGGCGGCGGCGGCGGCGGCGGCGGCGGCGGCACTTTGCGAACGGAGAGCACCAGGCGACTCGTAATCTCCGCTGACTTTGTCCCTTTGGACGTACCCGCGCGCGAGTCTCACCGAGTTTCACCAACGTCGTCGCGACGACCAAACGAGCTACATCTTTCGCTGTCTCGCTGCATTTTTTTCGCGGGTCGGAGAAACGCGAGTGAATTCGGTGCGCGGCCAAGGCGGAACGCGATCGAAAGATTTTGTTTTCGCGATTTCCTCGTGCGCGCGCGCGCGCGCGCGTTTATCCAGCGGGACGGCTGGTCAGCGATGTGTGCGACGAGCGTGTGCGGTCAAGTTCCGCGAAGCGTGAAAACACTCTTTTGACACCGGATCGTCGCTTTATCCCCGATAGTCGGATCAGCCGCCTGCCGATTTGTTGTTGTTGTTGTTGTTGTTGTTGTTTTTTTCTTTTTTACAAAGTCTCTCGAACCGCGAGTGGCGCCCCGTTGGCTCCTTTGTGAGGTGGAAGCGCGTGCGCGCGCACGCGATCACGTGGGTGCGAATAGATTCGCCCGTTGGACACGGTCAGATTGGGACGGACTTTGTTCGTTTGTTTTTTTTTTTGCGTTCTTCGAAAAAATCTATCGGCCGAGGCGCGTTTGATGTTCCCGCGGTCGGCGAGCGCCGCGGCCGTCTCCAAGGAAGCGGCGGTCCTCGGACGAGTCGAGTGTCGCGCGGACGAAACGCGAATACAGCGCCGTTCGGATGCTTCTCGTTCGATCGAAGAAACGCACCGTTTCGCGCGAGGACGCCATCGCGCTCGCTCCGAGGCCACTCTCGGGACAGAGTTTCTTCACTGCGGCGAGGATCCCGACGATGACGGTCCTGAGGATAAGAATCGCGAGGACGACGATGACGAGGGCGCTTGTGACGATCGTTACGGAGATTCGTAGAGTCATGGCGTAGAATTTGAAACCGCAAGTTTTCGACTGCCGGAGAACGCATGGGAGTCCAAGAGATATTTTTTTGAGGAAAAGCAAGGAACGCGTGCGATCGAAGCAATCGGCGGTGTCGGAAGCGAGCCGAACCCAAACAACTGCAACCACAAGGAGGATCAGAGATCTAATATGAGCATGACTCTCGTACGGAATATGTTTAAAGGTACATCTCTTCTTTCGTTCAATCAATATTTTCGCTCGGCCCTTACTCAAATTCTACCGCGATCGAGAAGAATCCCCGAACAAACTCGTTTCGACGCGGAATTAAAAACTCGGCGACCCGTGTACGCTCGGAGTGCTCATTTTGGCCCATAGTTTCGCCACGATCGGCTGATCTCGATGCACAGCGATTGACTCGTCGATCGGCGTGACTGCGAATCTCGTAGTCACGCCATCCTCCAACTATCTCGCTTTGTTTTTCTTTTGTAATATTCCTCGCAACATCGTATCGCCGCTGCTGCAACGTTCCTATCTCTTTCCTTATCGCTTCGAACGAGCCAATTTCAACGTTTGCACTTCGATGTTTCAAAGATGAGAAATTAATACGAGTTTTTACGTATCTTTCCATTTTTTTACAAAAATGTTGTTTCGCTCTTCTGCGGAATTTACGACCTCGCGGATGATGCATGGAACGACGAAATATTTTTTTTATCTAAAAAAGACGATTCGTCTTCGATACAGAAGTCAATTGAAAGAAATAAAAAACAAATAAAAAAACAATAGGGTTTTTCGGGAAGCGGGAACGAAAGCCGTGCCTCGTAAAACGTGTTTCGAGTAGAGGTAGCGTTGCGGTTTTTATCTCGCGTGGAGGGCTGCCTCCAGTGCCGGCAATTTCGAGCCGCAAAATCGTCCGGAAAAAGCGCGGCTTCCCACTCGGCGAAACAGAGACTGGTTTCGTTGTACGGAAAACCGCGGGTGCAATATTTACGTCTCGCGCGTTTTCATCCTGTACGGACTCGTACGAGGGCTCTGTATACCCGTGCACGTGTATCCACAAATAATTTCGGAGGCAAAGTTGCGCGTGCGGCTTTCACGCTTCCGCACCAGCTTTCGCTTTAGTTTCGATACGCTCTCGTGAAATAAAAAGACAAAGAGAAGGTGGGTCCGGTTGCGTGCGAGAACGAAGAGATATCGCGCAGGAACTCGTGCGGTCAAAGCTCGTCTCAAAGGTCGCCGGACAAACGAGACGAACAAGATGGAGGAGGAGGAGGAGGAGGAGGAGGAGGAAAAAAATGGTTTCTACGTACTTGTAGAAATTGACGCTCGTATACCTATATACATCGAACACGATGACGCTGAGCACCTCCAGAGGTCGCGTCCTCTCCGATAAGAAATCAAAACTCGGTATGAATCGCGACGTTTGAGAATTTCTTCGTAGCGCGTTACGGGAAAAACAGATTCAACGATACTGCCCCTCTATCTTCGTATTTTCGTGTCTCGAATAACGGAGCTATTTATCGTTGCGGAGTCATTCTCTTTCCTCGTTCCCCCCCCTCGACTCGCAATGTCGAGAACAAACCCAAACAAAATGGCCGCTAGGATCGTTTAAAAGTAAGAACACGAGTCCCAATTGTTTTTCGTAAAATTCGAAAAGTTTTGAATTGTGTGTTCATAAAGAACGAGAGAATCGGGGCTTTCGAAACGTAAAGCCCATAATCGGATATCCGTTGTTAGAGGTGGACGTGAAATTTTCCTCCTCCGATCGGCGCGTTCCAAGGATGATTTCGCTTAAAATAGTCGAGAATTCCGTATGACGGGAGGCGGCGGGACACGGGCGTCGCGCGGTTTCGCAATTTCTCACCTACGACCTGGCCTCTTCTCCTCGTAAACGCGATCGTCCTCTTATCGGGATGAGTAAATTGGTACGCGCGAGCGTGTGGATATCGGGCCCGCGTACGTGCACGCACTGATACGCGACTCCGAGAGAGAGAGAGAGAGAGACAGAGAGCTTTTTCATGCTCGGTACAGACCAGCGTGAAATCATCTCGCATCGTCTCAAGGGGGCACACCCGAGCCAGTACAAAAAAAGACAACAGTTCATTTTTCGCAAATATCGTCTCAACTATTTTTCCGATTTCGTGCGAGTCTTTATTAAAAAATAATATTGATCCTCGTTGACAAACTTTGATAGAAAAAAACTTTACAAAAATATTGCATCTAAACTGGGAGGAAGTTGATCGAGATAAACAGAGACGAAGCGACGACCTTGAGGCTAGAAACTTTGTTGCGAGTCAAAAGAAAACGGTTGACACAAAAGAGGAGAAAGATTTTGCGGTCGGATGTGACCCCTTAATCCGGACGACGTGGGTGGCTGCGATATCGCTCTTGAACGAGAAACGCACGTGTCGATCTCGTTCCACGCCACCGGGATTTTTTCCCGTCCGCTCGTCGTCATCGTCGTGGTTCGCGCGACCATTCAAACGGGAATGTGCAAATGACATTACCGAACGTCAGATAAAACGAGAAAGAGTTCTTTTTTCTCTCGCTTCCCGCGTTCGCTTCCATTTTGTGCGGATCTAACGCGTACGCGTACGCGTCAACGTTCCGGGTGTTTACGGGTGTTTGTCGATTTTTCGTACTTTCCCAATTATCCAAAAGTTTTTCTCCAATTATCGTTCGTAAATATCTCTGATAAGAATACACGAATGATTCGGATCAACTCGAAAGATGTCAATTTGCTCCGCGAATTTGCCGAATTTCCCAAACCCAAACAAAAGAATCTTGTTTTTCGCGTCTGAAGTTTATTTCTATTGTCGCGAGTGAGAAGGATCGTCATCGCTGTCGAATGCGTCAACAATAGAGTGCAAAGTTTCATACCTGAGGGAAGAGCAGCAGACTCGTGACTAATGCAGCGAGAAAAATGCTTGTTCTCGGGTCACCGAGATAACCGTCTATTTTTATTGGCTCTAACAATTTTTCTCATTCTCCGACACCGATACGAGCCTCGCGCGTTGACTCACCGCGATTGTTGTTACTTTCCACGGTTGCGCAAACTCGCGTTCGCCTCGAGAAGTTCGTTGCCCCGAGACGATCGTTTCGTACTTGCCAGATATTCGCACCTGTCCACGAGAGCCGCTTTCCGTTCGTCACTTCCACCCTGGCGTACACTTTGTTCTCTCGGGGACTCGGCCGTGTCGCGTTTACTTTTCGTACCACGCGTATCTGGTACCTGGGTGCTCTTGATTTACCGACCAACAGGTGCTCGCGAACTGTTTGTTTTCGTTTCATCGCGAGTTCCAGCCGTCTCGAAAAATCGACGCGTCTCGTCGGTAGCTCTGAAAAAAAAAAAACGATCGAGAAGTTGCATGATCGTTGATACACTTTCGCACGAACCAAGTGTCTCGAACCGTTAAAAAGAAAAAACAAATTCCGGCTTGCCGGATCCGGCACTTTGTTCACACCGTAGGTGCAAGAGTAGTCAAAGCCGGAAGCTAAAAAGGCGTTACCCGCCCAACGGAGAACTGACCCAGTTACCGGATCAGTTCTGTATCACGGAATACGTTTTGCCGGATCCAGTCCTGATCAGTTCCGTATCACGATTTCTAGTCGGGACTCGGACTCTCGTTCGCCAACGTTTTTCGGCGAACGATATTTCCCCAGAGTTCCACCTCAGAGACGGATCGCAGCGCGAGAGAGCCGTGTATGTTTTTAAAAATTCGTCGACGGCCCGAGGCTTCGAAAAAGAAAGAAGAACGAAAAAGGTTGCGTGCAGAATCCGTTGGCTGAAACGTAACGAAAATATGCACGGATCCACGTGTGCGCGGTCGCACACGCGCGCCGCGGGGATTTCTCGCTCGGTCACGTTTTGAAATTCGAACTCCCGTTTCTCGGGTTATGCCGATGACGAAAATACATTGCGAACAAAGTATATTGGATAGCTGAAAGAACACGCGAGCGGCGAGTGCGCGGCCGTACGGTCGCCGTCGAAGGGCGCGCTCGTATCCGCCCCAGAACTTTGGAAACAAAGAACTGGAAAATACGAAGAAAAAACCCCAAGTTGACAAAGGAGCAGGGGGGGGGGGGGGGGGGGGGTGGTGCGGAGAAGGATGATAAAACCGCCGCTTCATCGTCGTTGCTCTTTCGCGTCCGATCCACCGAAGAAGAAACGAAAGAAGCGTTCGTGTCGGGTGGACGGTTTCTCGCGGTCACCGAGTAGTCGAGGCGCGGGGCGGTGTATTTACAATTGCTTATCGCGTGTGCGGTAACTCATCTCCGACTTTGATCAATGCGCCGCGATTCCGCGCTACACATTCATTTTATTCGTTCCGCAGTGACAACAAAGCGAATCTCGGTCGTATCTTCGTGGCGAGAGAGACGGCTGAAATTTTCAAACGCGAATTTCTCGGAAACGAGGGTAAATCGGGGCAAAGGAAAATCGTCGAGCTGCGCGTCGGTGAATTCTGCGCGGCTCGACACTCCGCTTTTTCACAAATTCACCCGATTAATGTACGCGTTTTGATTCTCTTCGGATTCTCTCTTGAGTCGGAACGTCGAACGAGTTCTCGTTGTATCGCGATACGCAGCGGAGAAGCACGGAAGAACGAGTTTGACGTTCGGTACGCGTTATTCCGGCCAAGTGCAAACGGCGTTTTCATCGTACGGATAAACATGTCAAATTTCACGTCAAACAAGATCCCCCTCCTTCCCAAGGGAGATTTAACTTTAACTTAAAAAATAAATAACACTGCACCCGATGCACAGAGACTCGTCGTTGAGACTTACGGCGACCGTGGGTCTTGATGTTGAACACAAAGAGCTTTCGGGGCCACCGAAAAACGTTTGAAGACGAAGAATCGCGGAGACTCGTATCGAACGCAGGCTCAACTCGCGGAATGGTTATTTTTAAAAAAAGCATCAATCCTCACGAGAAAAAAAACAACGGCTCACTCAGCGTCCCGATACGAAGCAGCTTTGGTCCATTGACTGTTGGGGTTCGCTCTATTTCCGTAGCCGAACGTTCGAGACCGGATGTCGCGTGTTCAGCGATGAATCGTTCCCTGATAATCGGTGAATCGAGAAACTCGATAGGTGTCGCCAGCTACCCGGAATGCGGGACGACTCGACGCGCTTGCCCGTTTGTTGTTCTTCCTCTCGTCCACGCGTTCCGCCCGCAACCCATGCCGCACACAATTCACGTTTCGCAAAAAGTTGCCACACGAGAAAGACCGAGAGAGAGAGAGAGAGAGAGAGAGAGAGAGAGAGAGATATATGTTTCGCGTTTATAATAATGGCGGCCGCGCCCCGTTCGCGGGATGAGGCTCAACGACCTCTCACTGAGAAATCGTTCGACGTGCGCGCGTATATTTCTCTCTACCCTTCGCCCCCTTCGCCCCCTTCGCCCGCACTCTTTCTCTGCCTCTCAATCCCGCCGCGTCGAGCCTCTCGCGTGTATTTTATGTACATCGCGGACGCGCGAACCTTGTCTCTTTCGCTGACACACGGCGGCGCTGATCGCGCGTGGCCAACTCGTGGAAAGAGAGGGCGTTACTGTACCATCGGGAGACTCGAGCGAAACAGGCCGGGCCACCGGTGTCTTTCGCCCGCTTTACGCGCGTTGACAAATATCGAACTCGAACGGTTCGCAAAAGAGCAAAAACGAACGAAAGCCCGACTCGCCCGAACGAAAGTCGTAACGAGAATTCAGCGTTGGGGAAAACACGTTGCTTTCCAAAGAGGCAAACTTTCATTCTAAATGTTGCTACCTACGTTTCGGTAGATTTTGCAATTGACGTTTTCGCGGGACAGATATTTCTGTCAGACGATCGAGGCAAGCCGGGAGTGAGCCTGTGTCAATGTTTAATGTACTTTATCGCGAAAAGAGCTCTCTCTTTCGTTATCGAAGGAGAGGGCCAAGCATTTGTTTACGTGGACGAATCGAGGAGTCATGTCCGGAGTAATATTCCTAAGGGCTCGAATACCTCCGGAATGACTAATCCCGTTGGTTCGGCTCGTGTTGAATTTCGAAAGGCGCGCACGCGCACGCTCGAAAGCTGTAATTTAAAAAATGTAGGCCGCCTACATTGTGAGCCGGCGTCCCGATCGTTTTACAGCGCGAAACGTCTCGATAGCGATACCAGAAGGAGAAGAAGAAGGCGATGAGGAAAGTGGCGGGCCAGTAACGGATTAATCCTACGCGAGAAAAAGGAAGGAAGGAGGCGGCGAGTTACGCGTGCGTGCAAGGGAGAAAGACGAAGAGGGCAGGGCGGGACGGAGAGAGAGAGAGAGAGAGAGAGAGAGAGAGAGAATCGCGGAGCCGATGACGCGATCGCCGCGCGTCGTTCTCGCTCGGCCCGCCGCCTGGATAACACGGCGTCGCCCATCTTGGCTCCGCACTGGTGGTGGGCTACGTGCTTTCATTCCTAAGGGCACGGCCATCGATCGAGAAACTTTCCGCGAAGGTCGTCTCGCGGATATAGCTTCGACGCGGACCGCGACGCCACGCGCGACTATCCTCCCATCGAAATCGAATTTTTCGGGCTCTCGAGCTTCCTCGAAAACTGCTTCGCTCTTTAAATTCAACCGCGCTCGCCGTCTTCGATCGCGAGCGAGCCGAAAAAATTTGTTTGGTTCCATTGACCGGTCGGTCCCCGTTCCAACCTCCGATTCTCAACTAGCCTTCCAACGAGACTCTTCGGTCAGTCTCGAGCCCCGATAACGATGCGCCGATGCAGAAGCGACGCAAGAGTATTCCGAGCGAGTTTCGACGACGTGGACTCGAGCAGCAGGGCTCGACCCGAAGTAAAAAAGAGTTACGAAAGTTGGAGGAGCGTTCGGTAGTTTCCGTTGGTAAACGAGCGTTCGCGCGGAGCGAGCGTCAATCGTAATCGCGGATGGCCGCGACCCGCGCAACCCCGCGACGTCCCGTCCACTCGTCGTCGTTGCAATAACATCAACGGTAATAACAACAAACGCGTCATCCCCGCGTCTACGCGGCGCGACTCGCAGAGTTCCTTGTTCCAATTCTCGAGAGCGGCGATTCCTCGTCACCTCGGGTCGTTTCTCCGACCCGAAAACTACCAACGAACGTTCCGGAAATTTTTCCCAATCTTTGGTGAATTTCGCGAATCGGCGAGCGTTCGATCCGTCTCGTGAGAACTTTGGAAATGTTTTGTTTCTTCTCTCTTTTATGAGGGGTCAACGGAAACGTGTGGAGTTTCGCGTCAACGTCGAACCGAGCGGCGCGCGAACCGCCTCGTACGCGGCTGAACAGCGGCTCGAGTGGTGACCTCTACTTGAGCCCGCGTATTCATTCGTGTATCAGCATCAATTAAAGCGCATAGATACGCGTATCTCGAGCAAACGCGACGTCCACCGAGAGAACGAAAGAATTAAAACTTTGCGTTCGGTGCGCCCGAGCTTCGACCGCGGCGCGGCGCTGCCGTCGAACGCTCTCGAGGAGCTCCAGGGGGCGCTCGAGTGGTTCGCTCTACGCCTACGGGGCGCGTACGCGATAACGCGACGAGCGAGGGGACCGAACCGAGTCGTGTGTCGTCTCCGCACCATTTTCCAAATTTCTTTCGATCAAATTGTCTCGCGCGTCGTTCCGTCGTTTTGGATTCTGGATTTTTGCAAAGAAAAATAAAACCCCGATCGACGAAATTACAAAAGTTTTTTCAAGAACAAAGGAGGTCCGAGTTTACACGGTCGTCGTCACTCTCCAGTTTTCCCTAGCAACGATCTTTTTTTTTTTTAGACGTTGCTGTCCCTCGTGACGCAAATACCATCGGCCAGCCTCACCCCGGTGACGGTGACTCCCCCTCTGGAATTCCATCCACCGCTCAGAAGTTAATCATCGTTTAACAATAATTCAGCCCTTCCCCACCCATCGATGCCGATGAAAGAGATCATCCCCGACCTTTGTGAAGCCGGCTGCGCGGTGCCCCCATCCCTGCGCAGGGGGCCTTCGAATTCTCTACCCGCATCCAGAAATCACATTCATTCGATCCAGCGCGTAGAAAAATCCCTCGAAACTACGAGAACGAGAAAGCCCACAGCTACAAATTGGCTTCCCGCGTTGGACCAGGGCTCGCCGTATTTTTCTCGATTCTGTCCAAGAGCAGTCCGTTATCGTGGTAACAATATTTCGATAAACGACGATACTCGAAGTCGGCCTTTGATTCAACTTTATTCGCCCAAAAAATCTTGATCGTCCGTGAGAAAAATACGTCGGAAGATTCATGAGGTTTCGTCGACCCGATGCGTTTGCTTGACCAAACTTGAGGATGAATACTTTGTTCGTCCAGTGCTGACGCCGCGTTCGATCTGTCACTGCCCCCGTTCCGTAACTCCGCGCGAAGCCGACGCGATACCCCGTTTCATCAATATCTCGTATCGAACGACGATCGCACAGACGTCACCGCGTATCGTCGTTACCCTCGAATCACGGGAGACTCGAGATCACGAGTGCGGGATTAAATTCATCGCGGTCCATGAGCCGGAGAGAAGGTTTCCCCCTACCCCCCCCCCCTCCCCCCTTTCTGCCGTCGTTCCCCGGTTAATCATCGGGACGAAACGGAGAATCCGCCTTCTCCCATCGTCTCACGTGTTTGCGGCGTTTAAACTCCCGTGGCCGAGAACAATGGGGGGTGCCCCCCGAAAAGTTATCCGGCGGTGCGACAGGACGGTACGACAGGACGAATCCATCGAGGATACGCGGGGTTGAACGAACCCCGAAAAAAAAAAAAAAATCTTACACGCGGAACGGGCTTACGTACCTATC
>JAPYZJ010005981.1:0-10700 GCA_030522765.1 Ophioninae sp. B BG-2022a | reverse complement strand
CCAACTTTGAAATTCTGCCAAAAATCGAAAAATCATCGGATTTGAATTTTTAAAAAAGCATTTTGAAGAGAAAATCATAACGAAGAGATTAAGCACAGACTGGAGTCCCTAATCCTAAAGGAAAAAAAGTTATCAACGATTAAGTGAAAAAACTAATTTTCCCTAAAAATCGAAAAAAATTTTGGATTTTTAATATTTTTTTAATTAGTAAATTTCGATGTAGTTTCATCCCCTGATCACGAATATACCATTCATTATCCCCAAAACCCAAAATTTCCAAGAAAAAATCGTAAAAAACTACTGAAACCACGATGCCCATACAGCAACCCAATACGACACCCCCCGAGTTCGAAATTTCACGATAGCTCACTCCGATTTTGGTGGTCCATGAAGGCTCCTACGGAACGAGCCACCGTTAACATTGACGTTGGTATTGGCGTTTTCATTGACGGCCTCACCGGACTGCATTCCTCCAGTAGGGGTGCCTACGCCGCCAGCGAAAGCCACGTAGGGAAAGTAATTCGGATAGGGCATTTGATTGCCGGAATAACCGACGGGGTAACCGGAAGAATATGGAAGACTAGAGACGGGGTAACCAACTGGAGACATGGGGTAGCCACCCGAGTTGATGGGCTGTTGGAAAGGTGATCCCAGAAATGAACCTCCACCGTACGCAGCTGCGCTTCCGTGTCCGGTAGTGGCGCTTCCCATTGCGCCGATCAAGCCCACACCTCCTCCGCAAGGGCAGTACTAATCATGGCCGATTAAACTTTCATTAGCTCTTTCTTCAAGCCGAAAGGACAACCTTCACCAACCTCTATGTACGATACCCAAACCCAAACAAACCCAAACCCTAAGAAACCCAAACATAAACAAACCCAAACTCTAGCAAACCCAAACCTTAACAAATCCAGACCCTACCGAACCCAAACCCTAGCAAACCCAAACCCTACCAAATCCAAACCCTACCGAACCCAAACCCTAGCAAATCCAAACCCTAGCAAATCCAAACCCTACCGAACCCAAACCCTAACAAATGCAAACCCAAGCAAACCCAAACCCAAACAAACGTAACCGTGTACGATACCTGAGCGAACGCCATGGCGAAGCAGCTCATCAAAACCCACGAAACGGCTATCACCGACCCAGACATTTTCTCGTTTCACCGTTAAACTGGTACGGAGCTAAAAGAGACTATGGGTCCCTGCTAGAATCGGGCTTCCCTCTTATACCCGTTCAAACTTTGGTTCTCGTTACCAGCACGATCATCAAGCACCAAACTTTCCGATAGTTAACGGCCTTCGACCGGAAACTACCACCAATGAAATAAAAACAGCCAAAAGAAAAACATCAACACTGACAACGGAGAACTAATGCGTTGGGAAAGAAATCAAACGAAACAAAAAGTGTAGGACGAAAATCGTAACGATTATCGACACTGGATATATCGATTAACGGCTAGAACGACTCCAATTATAAATAACGAATCGAAACTGCAGTTTGAACGATCGGCGAACTTTACGAAGAGCTGGTGGAACAAATGGACCATCGGCTGTTTTGTTTCAACGGCTAATGCAGTCAGCCATTAAACTAGGTTTTTTGAAATTCTGAATGGGAAGTTTTTCATCAAGTGCAGAAACCCAAACAAACCCAAACAAACTAGGTTTTTCGAAATTCTGAATGGGAAATTTTTCAGGAAGATCAGAAACCCAAACAAAGAAGGTTTTTCAAAATTTCGAATAGAAATATGTCCGAACAGTGTCCCACCAAATCATAAACCCAAACAAGATTTTTTTTCGAAATTCCAAATGTTAACTTTGACCCCAATGAACGCTTTCTTCAAGAATAATAAAAATCGTTAGTTGACTTCTTGGGCAAACGGCATGAAGGGACTAACCGAGAAATCGTCGAATAACGAGATTGGAGGCCGTTGTCCTTGAACGGGACGAATGAGTCGTCCCGCTCGTTATTCGATTAACGAGGGGAATCCACCGGTTGCGCAATTCGGTTTGGAGGATTTCCGGTCCTCGACTGCGGGAACGAGAATCATTCGTCAAGGCTGGTCCGGCAGGTCGGTTCGGTGCTGTACTCTCGAGTGCACGGGCCACGCTCCGGAACGGTGCATAATTGATGCGTACGCAACCTGTTTCGCAATTGTGGCGCGCATTACCGAAACTCCGAGTTAATCGGACGGGAATCAGATTGAACCGGAAGTGGGGGATTTCGGGGGTCGCAGAGATCGATCGGAGGTGTAAAAGGGTTGGGAGGGATGATGATAAGAGGCCGGAGATGCGATCGAGGCTCATCCTCATTAAGGCCATGACGAACGCGCCTCCGTCCACCTCGAGATTTTAAAACCACTATTCTCTGGAACGTCTGAACCAATCGGGATGAAATTTGATGTGGGCATTCTGGACGATGACACCGAGGGATCCCCGGTCGCCATTTTCGATAAAAATGATTCATTATTGAGAAATCGCGGTTTAAAAGCATGAAGAACACGCTTTCGTCCACTTCGAGATTTTAAAACCACTATTCTCTGGAACGGCTGAACCAATCGGAATGAAATTTGTTGTGGGCATTCTGGACTATGGCACCGAGGGACTCCTGTTCGCGATTTTCGATTAATACGTTTCATTATTGAGAAATCGCGGTTTAAAAGATTTCGTCTCTCTCTCTCGGATTCGTGTGTCACATGATAATGTTCGTGATACGCTTAAGAACTACAGCTCAGAATGTTTGGAACCCTCCAGGCACCAAAATTGAATATTTCCGGTCAAATCGAAGGGAAAACCGTTTCCGGTCCTCCGATCGATTAATTTCTCAACCCTCAGCCGATTTTGGGTCATCCTGAGAGAACCGGAACTTCCGGTGGAAAAGAATCAACGAAACGGCCGAGTTCTCGAATCGAACCGAACAAAAACCCCACCGGAAGTTCCTCCCCCGGAAGAAAGTTCGTCCGGTAGTTCGAACACTACGAGGCTCCGAAAAGCTCTTTCGCTCCAGGAACGTTCCTCGTCATCTCCCAGCCCTTAAAAAAACTTTTTTCCGATAATAGACCTGTCCGAGATTCCGGGAGAATACTCCACTCAACACACATTTGTAGAAAAGAGCAACCTTCTTTCTCCTAGATAATAAGATACCTCCAGCTACGTACTACTCCATTGAAAACTTGGAAAACGGATTTTTATCATTTTTGAGGTTAGGTCGACCTTCAACGAGTCCTCTAAAGTCCTTCAAAGGATTTTCGCATCCAAACCCAAACAAGCCCAAACAATCTTCTTGGAAAACAGATTTTTATAATTTTTGAGGTTAGCTCAACCTTCAGCATGTCCTTTAAATTCCTTCAAAGGATTTTCGCATCCAAACCCAAACAAACCCAAACAATCTTCTGAGAAAACAGATTTTTATCATTTTTGAGGTTAGCTCGACCTTCAGCAAGTCCTTTAAAGTCCTTCGAAGTATTTTCGCAACCGATGCGTTTCCTCGACTATTTTTCCATTTTTTTTTTTTCGTTTTTCTCGTTTTGAAAATGGCGTCGCGACGTCCAACGTGGATCCACCGGTGACAGATTTATACGAGAACACTCGGAGCTTCGTGATGAGAGGTTCTTTTGTCTCGAGGTCTCTCCCACTCTCTCGAGGGTCGTCTCCTCCGTCATCGGGGTGTCTCGATCGCGAACCAGAGGACGCCCAAGTACTTCCCCTGTCAACCCAGAGGGGCCGATACATTCGCAAACTCGGCGAAGCCCCTCACCCCCTCCCCCCACTCCACCTTTTCTCTCTTGTCGAAGACATATTCGTGCTACGTTCCTCAACGCGATACCACGTTTCCTGGGATCGAACCGATCAACGCCGGCAACCGAAGCTTCCCCTTTTTCACCCCACCTGCCTTCCCTACCCCAGTTCGTCCTCTTTCTCGATTGCGGTCTTTTATGAAGGAAAGAGGGAACGATCGATCGCGAAATACTCGAGCAATTCGTTCGCCCCCAAATACCGGCCATTTTCCCTGGAACTTTCTTCCGGAAGTTTCCTTATTCCGTGGCCCAATTGAGTCCTGTTTGGGTTTGTTTGGGTTCGTATGGTTCTGGAGTTTTGGGGTCATTGATGGATTGTACTCTATTTATCCTATAGGCAACCAAATGGACCTGTCTATTGGATTTTTTTGGTATTCTCAGTTGTTTGGGTTTGTTTGGGTTATCAGTGATCGTATATTTTAGGAGTTTTGGGGTAATTGATGTTTGGGTTTGTTTGGGTTGGCATCAGGAATCTGTTGTTTTCTCATTGGTCGATTCGAAAAAGCGACACGTGCCTGATGTTGTTACCCAATGTTGGTCCAATTAGACATCCGATTTGACGCGGTAGTTTCTCGTTTGAACGATACACCGTTGCCGGTGTTATCAGCGCTACCAATGTCGAGTTTCCCGTCGCTATCTCGACCGTGACTAACGAAGCGAGAACGCAGAGCTCGTTAACCAAGACGGAAAGAGAATGAGAGAGAGACAGAGAGAAGCTTCGGTTTCTCACTCGAGAGATTTACGGTCACGTGACCCGAGAACTTTTCGACGACGTGGTAGCAGCGCGGGGACGCTTGGATTCGGGCTTTCGTACCGGTGAGAAACATCGGGTTGACAAAGTTTCATCCCCACCGCGTACTTCGCCAAACGCATAAATATTACGACGTTGCGCAGCTGCGAAAATTCCCTGGCGAACTACCTGCACGGCTGACCCTGCGTTCTCGCCTTTCTCTTTGGAGCGCTCAGAGAAGCAAGTTGAGGCGATTTGTTTGGGTTTGTTTGGATTTTTTTGAATTTTTTTGGGTTTGTTTGGATTTTTTTGAATGTTTTTGGGTTTGTTTGGATTTTTTTGAATTTTTTTTGGGTTTGTTTGGGTTTGTTTGAGATCCACTTCTTAACTCAAACGCCGACTCAGAGGGACCATGATGGAAGGCCCAGTTCGCCATCCATGAAAAACCGGGAGTTTTTCATTAAGCAGTCATTCAAGGTCATTCACGGTCATTCAAGGTCACCCAAGGTCGTTCAAGGTCATTCGTCGAAAGGGATATATGTCTCATTGAAAAAATAAAAAGTTACCATCAGGTTTGGGTTGGCAAAATGGCCGATTGACGATCAACGATAAAATCGGTATCGAAGAAAAATAACTGCTGTGCAGGTGTAAATGCGTTTTGACGAACGACAGATTATTCGTAACTAATATACAGCGCAGTATCCAAGAGCTTCGATACTCCAATTCTACTAGATGGACGACGATTAATTTTGACTTTTTATAACACTCGATTAATCGGGGCGAATATGTCGCCGAGATATCGAGCAATAATCTGTAATGGCTTTTCTATAACGATTTTTTGAATAACGGAGTCAGGAGGGGGAGTTGACGATGGTCGTGGAGAAGAAAAGTAGCAAACGAGAATTACATTAGTTTATGGGAATTAACAAGGGCTGATAAAATCGGTTTGAGTTTTGGTTTCACGTTTGTTTTTTTTTTTTGGGTTTTAGTTTCAAGATGGTCGATCGGAGTGTTGTCGGTCTTCAGTCGTTGCGGGGTCTCCGTGGTGAGATTCTTTTCATGACAGGTCTACCGGCTTGAATCTGGTTGACGTTGGTGTTGATATTTGTATTGGTGTCCTGCTGGGCATTGAGGTTACGACGGGATGGTCGATGAGGTCGACTTTGTCCAATGTCAATCGTGTTTACGTTTGTATTTACATTAGCGTTATAATCATCGTTTAGACGACCAGGTCCAACAGCTGATCTTCTCAAATTATTCGCAAAGATATCCTGGTTTCCTAGGTTTCTCAGCGAATCCGATGATCCCCCATTGTGAATTCTATTCTGATTAACGTTTTTGTTAATGTTTTGATTAACGTTCGAATTGGCATTGGCGCGTCTTTCATCAGGATTCTGATGGACCATCTTTATAATCGGTAGTTGATCGATATCTCCCAAATATGCTTCATCGGCGTGTCTAGATCTATGCCTGATTCCATTATGACCGCTACGTATTGGGTCTTCCAGGAGGAGGTCTCCGGCGATTCTTGGTGCGATCGGTGTATCGACCGGTGGTGCTGACGATCCAACCAAAAGTTTTTCGTTTCCAGCCCCGCTTGATCCTGTTTTCGATACGGAACTACCTGCGACAGCCGGATCTTCGGGTTTCGTTGCATCAACGATTGGAGCATTGCTCGTTGTCGTTTCTAATCCTGATGATGATGGAACCTTTGCGCCTGCGCGGTGTCTCCGATGGGGCCTTCTGCCACGTCTTCTTCTTCTACGTTCCAGCCCTAACGGTCTTCCGTTACCGGCTGGAGGAAGTTTGGAAACGGTGCTGGTCGATTCTGTAGTCGCTGAAACGGGTCCGGTAACCGGTGCTGTCGCAGGTGGTCCGACTATGGGTTCCAATATCGGTTTTTTTTCAACGGCGTCAGCCATTTTCGGTTGTTGATCCGATTGGACCAATATTTTTGATCCCTGAGGTTGGACCAACAATTTTTCTTCTAAAGGTTGACCTTTATTGACTACCGGTTCATCAACTTGGTTCTTTTGTATCTGCTCTAACTGTTGAGCTATCACGGAACGTTCAGCCTTCGAAACATCGGTCAAAGGATTTTTTCCAACATCTAAGATTCTCGATTCTGGCTCGTAATCCTCAGACCCTCCGCCACCGCCGAAATTCAATGAGATATCCGTGTCGATATGATGACCGTAATTGCCGTGATCCCTCTGACTCGGATAAGTCTTGGGTCTGCGACCCGTTCCGTGTGACCCTCTGAATCTGAACTGACGAAACCGACGAGTTTCCGGATCCTGACGAATCTCTTTGTTGTCCTCATCGGGCGGAAGACTCAGAAACAATTGACGAATCGCCGATATTTGAGCGTCGTTCACACGATGAATTACCACATCCTGTTGATCGTCGTTTTGATCGCCGCTGTACACGGCAGCGCAAATCTCTCTCAACTGATCATTAGCCCTGATAGTTCTTGCTCGTGGCGCCTGCGCCTACAATCATCACCCTCGTTTTTCTCTCTCGAAAAAAAAGTTCAAAAAAACCAAAAAAAAAGGACTTCTTACCAAAGCACCGGAAACCAATACGGCGAACGAACTCGCCACTAGCGCCAAACGGAACATCCTCTCTTTCAGTTTTCAAACCCCCGGTGCGAACGATCACCCGAATGACTGATTTCGGGTAGCCTAGCTTGATGACGGTTTTTTTTTTTGCTTTTTCTTGTTTTCTCGATCACCGTTCGACGCAAGATCGGACACTGTCGTTCACGCGGCTCAAACGCTTGTCTTTTATCAAGCTCTCTCTCGATAACTCTCGAGTGAAAATCGCCAGGGGCAGGTGGGGGTTTTAGAGAGTCAGGAAGAGTACGTAGTATCAATAACGAGTGTACGGAATCGAAAAAAAAATTCATTACTCTCGATGTATCGATGACTGTGGACCCGGGGGAAGTGCAAATCGTAATTTCGTAAAACGAGCTTGTACGTTGATGCACCCGAGTGGAAAAATATTTATGGAGCTGGGGATTGTGCGCAGGTAACCGATATACCTATCAAGACGAAAATGGCTTTTTCAGATGACGACAAGCGTTTGGTACCGATCCGGGTGGCGAACCGTCAAATCGATCCAATTTCCGAATCGTCGCTTTACGATCAACCGTATCGCGGTTCGATTTGAAGAAAACCCCCACCCAACCCCCTATCCTAGCTCTAGGCCCTCCACTACCGAAATTCTCATTGTTGATGACGAGAATCGTACGGACCGATTTCTATCGTTACCACGGACCGAGGAGAGGGCGCTATTACCGAGTCGTCTTTACGAGGGGGTTAAATTAACTCGTTAACTATACGGGAATGGTTAAGGCCTGGGGGGGGAAGCGTTCGAGTAGCGGCACGCTCAACGCCCTCTCTCTCTCTCTCTCGTCCGCGAAAGCCCGCGCGCGCGGCTTTCTAATTAAACATTGATTTATGAGGAACGAGCTGGCTCTCTCGGGGGCACTCTAGGCAGCCCCCGCGCTTCGACACCCGAAACGCGCGCATCAACGGACCGGAGACTCTTCTCGGTCTCTCTTTCCTGAGAGAGGGAAGCTATTCCCGAACCGATTTTTCGGGCTGAAGAAAATGAAGGCAAGGTTTGGAACGGTCTCAGTGGAAAATTGGTGTCTGATATGGCGAGGTGTCTTGTCTCGATTCTGGAATGATTTTGTTTGGGTTTGTTTGCGTTAGAAACTGGTTTGTTTGCGTTTGTTTGGGTTAGACACCGGTTTTTTTATGGAAGGACATGTTTTTGACGCCCTGGAACCCACTGCTTGGTGGTCGTCTTCACTGGCTTATTGGTGTTTAGGAGTTTCTGATCGAAGATCGACAGAATTCTAGCGGTTTTTTTCTTTTCGTTATTTTACTAAGTTGGGGTCGTAGGTTTGATATATTTGTGTTTAAATTCTGTTTTTAATCGTTTTGTTTGGGTTTGTTTGGGTTTGTTCAGGTTTTTTTCGGGTTTGTTTGGATTTGGGTGATGCGATCGTTTTGAGGTTATGTTCTTTTTAGTATTTACCGTATTGCACTTATTATGTTAATAACGGGGAAAGTATTATTCATTTATTTCCTCTTAATGAGATGATGATGAAGCTGAATGATGATGATGCTGATGCTAATGCTGATGCTGAAGATGATGAATCCGACTGATGCTGATGCTGATGACAATGGTGCTGATGCAGCTGACGCTGATGACGATGTTCCAAACCCAAAGGAGGTTCGTTTAATCGGACAACGACAGTGGAGCAGGTTGCTTCCCGGCGCTGGCAACACAGGGTTCGGAGCTCGATGCGCTGGCGCGCGAGCACCAACGTACACCTGTACGGACGAGGGTAACATCGACGGCCTCGAGCTCACCGCGCGCCGCAACCAGAAGAGAAAGAGAGAAATAGCTAAAGAGAGAGAGAGAGAGAGCTGGCGCGCCTACCTATAGGTGAAAACCTTCTCCCGGTTCGATTTTCCCTCGTGGCTTGGCCTAGCGCTCGTAACCTAGATTTTAACGGATACCAGCGGGACACGCGCCAAGCCTCCCTCCGCCCCGGGGAAGAGCCTCCTCCACGTGCCTATACCGGCATCGGGACAAAGCTCTTCCATTCCCATTTCACTTCCTTCCTTTTTTCTTCTTCCTCCTCCTCCTGCTCTTCTTCTTCTTCTTGGTTTTTTTATTTCCTTATCTCACTTCCGGGGATGGCTTCGAACTCGATAGCCCCGAGAGAGGGTTCCTCCGGGTTGCCGAGGCCTCCGGCAATGGCAGGAAGCCCCGCAATCAGCCCTTCTCTCTCCATCGATCTCTTCGTCCACCTTGAAGAATCCACCATCTTTCCGATCTTCTTTACGATCTTTATTGCCTTCCGTT
Organism: Ophioninae sp. B BG-2022a; assembly: GCA_030522765.1. Lineage (NCBI taxonomy): Eukaryota > Metazoa > Arthropoda > Insecta > Hymenoptera > Ichneumonidae > Ophioninae sp. B BG-2022a. The sequence goes on along the minus strand of JAPYZJ010005981.1, from coordinate 1,290 downwards.
GGTCCAATGATGATGGTCGAATTTCGTGGACGCATTGGGTCGTGAGTCTGTTTGGGTTTGGGTTTGGATGGAGTCGCGTGGATGCAGTTTGGGTTTGTTTTTTTGGGTTTAGATGGTCCCCAAGGAGGCATTGGGTCGTGAATTTGTTTGGGTTTAGATGGTTCGCGTGAATGCATTTGATCGTGACATTGTTTGGGGTTGTTTGGGTTTGATCGTGAGTATATAACCTAAAAAATAGCGAACTGTCGAAACAGTTCGATATATACAGGCTAAATTAATAACTATTAGCACCTTGGATATCTTCGAAACTGTAAGGCTCACAGAAATACTTGCTGAAATGAAATAGCACAGTACGAAAGTGACCATCCAATATCGTATATATATATATGACCTCAAATAGCGAATTCAAGCCACAAATCGCCTTCAATGTTACCCTTTATATCTATATATTACCCCAAATTATCGAAAAGTCTAGAACCACGTTCGAAACTCGAGTGAAACTGCGAGACGTTTATTTGACACGCTAATTACCACGAATATGCAAAGAGAGAAAGAGAGAGAGAGAGAAGGAAAGTCAGATTTTGCCAGAACCGGAAGTTCAAGTTTCGTGGGCGTTCGTTTAGGTTTGTTTCGGTTTGTTTGATTTCGTTTAGGTTTGTTTGGGTTTGTTTGGATTCGTTTAAAAACCGGGAGTCCCAACATTCGCAACCAGGCATTTAAAAAGCTACCAATCTAAAAGTGGTAAAACTCGTTCTACTCGCCTGAAGTATCCGATTACTACCATTACAGTTATTATTTACAAGCGTTCAAGCTTCAAAATTTTTATCTCTCTCTTTCTTTCTCTTTGAAATTCCTCTCCATTCTACTCCAACTCTCCGTGACTAGTTTGCTCTTAGTGCTGCTTATTTTTGGCACTCTTTACCACCTTTGGTAACGAATGCGCCGACTCTTCCTCGATTCAAGATTCTGTTGCACGGTTATCTTCTTGCGTTGGAGCAGTCTCAATCTGATTGAGTTTGCCCTTTGTATGCCTTTGTGGCCCTCGCGATTGCTGGTTGCTTGTATGCGTGTGCTTGCGTTTTAGCCTTAGTATTTTAGTTCTTAGTTTCTTTTGTTTGCGCTTAGTAGGGTACTTAACGTTTAAACATTCCTAAAAACTAGAATAATGTGATTGAATTAAAAGTTTTAACGTAGAATCAAAGCTTAATTCATTGCGAATGCCTATGGATACATTTATGTTGATAACGTAATTAATCTACGAGATGTAAATACTTAAATGAAAAAAGGCAT